>BMAU01019208.1:222500-312920 GCA_019973935.1 Trichonephila clavipes | reverse complement strand
GTTGTTGTTAAAAACTATTTGTGGCATCATTGCTTAATGTTTCTTCTGGCAATTTGTTCTTCATGTAGTTTTTAGCTAATTGTGCATATGCATTGCATACCTTTTTACATATTAATACATTGCTATAATATTTTCTGTCGTTGAAAATAAAGATTTTTACTATTCTTTCTTCATCAGCAAATTCAATGTTTTCATCTTTGTAGGAAAATATTGCTTGAAGTATAACAGAGAGAAAATGACACTTAATTCAAACTAATTGCTATCGACAAAATGGTAATATTGTGAACCATGTTTTTTTTATGTCACGGATTATGGCCTTATAATCTCTATGACCTATAAGATCTCATCTTTGTTTTAAATGAAAAAAAAATCAGAATTTATTTCTAACAAAAAGCTATTTGCTGATCTAGGATGCAACTATGATATATTTGCTGACCTTGAAACAATATTTCTCATATTTTCTTCTGGATTCATTTAAATTCAATGTTGACCTGATTTTTTTGTCTCGACTTAACTTTGCTTCTGACAATCTTGCAATATATAAATCTATCATTTTTGATCAAAAAAGTGTTAGCTGAAAAAAATTGCACATTGAAAAGATTTTCTCATATCTCCTTTTGGATTTCTTTAAAATTCAGTGTTGATGTGATTTTACATCTGATGGTTTAATGTTGCTTCTGATAATCTTATTCTCATGTACTTTTTGGGGGATCGTAGACATATATTTTTATATTATACTGCCCATATATAATATATATTTCAGTTATCACTATAGTTATTTATGATTGTAAGTAGTATTCCCCTGCTAATAACTGCATACCCTCGCAATGCATGCTAACATCTGACACTATTAATGACCCAACTCCAAATAAAGTAAAATAAAGAGAAACAAACAACTTTAGATAAATATAGACACAAGTGAAACAGATAACGCACGAAAGAACAAAAAGACAACTGTCCAAAGCAGTTGAAAATAAAAATAAGTAGTTTTATTTCGTTCCGGAGAAACTATAAATGGAATTGCACATCAAAAACACTTCGTATAGGAAGAAGTTTTCCAAGTGTTATGTCTCATTTAGGATGTTGAAACGAGATTTCATTATTTTAGCATCCGTTGTCAGAACAATTGAAATTGTACTTTTTATAAATTATGTTCATATGTGCTCAGAGAATGAGGAGATAAAGGTTAATATAACTAATACACCCTGTACAATATCAAAACATATTGGCAGAAAAATATTCCTTCATGTTTGCAAAAAAGGCGAGGAAAACGTGTTCGATATAAGATATTTTCGGTCAAAGGAATCAGGAACCTTAAAACCAGAAATAATTGGGGTGCAATTATCAAGAACAGAATTTCAAAAAGTTTGTGAATTTTGCTAGAATACGTGTGTGGGTAATTGCATGTGAAATGCTTAAACTGAGACATCCTTCGACCTGTATGAGTACAGGACCCTCTCAAAGCGGGAAAACAGAACTCGTTCGAAAAATGATTTTTGAACAAATTTACGACAATCCTATAAAAAAGGTGGTGTGGTGTTACACTGTTTGGCAACCATGGGTTTTGAAAAAGAAAAATTTTAATTTGTTTCAGGACTACCATCAGAAGAAGATTGTGATTTAATTGTGTTGGATGATATGATGAATAACGTTACGAGCGAAATCTCACAAATGTTTACTGTTGGATCACATCATAAGAAATATAGTATAATGCTCATAACACAAAATCTTTTCCCGAGAATAAAATCAATGAGAGATATAAGTCTGAACTCGCATTATATAGTTTTGTTTCGTAACAATCGAGATTTGTCACAGGCATCGTGTTTTGGTAGACAAGCATTTCCGGGACGGGGAAAGTATTTCATGGATGCATATAAAAAAGCTACCGAAAACCCCTTTACTTATTTGCTCGTAGATGTTCATCCAAGAACACCAGAAGAACAACGTCTCCGCCAGTCTTTATTTCCAGATAGTAGAATGATTAATTGGGTCTTCGTTCCAGTAGAAAAATGAATCGACACGTTCATTTGCTACATGTGCTGGCCGGTGCAAGTCATGCTCAACGAAAAGCTATTTTAAAGAATGCTTCAAACGACCAAATCAAAACTCTGTGTGAAATTTGTCAAAATTTATTATCTGGAATCATAGCAACAAATAATATAAAAAAATTGTGTAGTTACAAAAGAGTGATACGATTACTAGCTGATAGGAGCGTTCCCATTTCTCGCAAACGCAAGCTGTTCACCACAAACAGACAAGTCGGCGGATTTCTTCCACTTGTTCTTCCAGCTGTTTTAAGTTTGATAGGTGGATTAGTTGGTAAATCTATAGGAAAAAGAATATAAAAGTATGGCTAAGAAGATGGCCTTAGTACCACCTGAGTTAGTTTCAGAATATTACCAATTAAGCAAACCTGAAGTCCGATTAGAGGACAACATTTCGAGTTTGTTGCACGAAAAAGAAATTCCTGATGACGTAAAGGCTAAATTGTTATCAGATTTCATTCCAAAGTACCAGAGAGCAATGCAACCATCTCCAGCTCCGAAACCGTTTGAGATTCCCCCTGAATTATTTGCAGAACCAGAGCTTCCAATACAAAATATACCTGAAGTACCGCAGAGAATCAATATGATCGCAAAATACATTGGATATGTTGTACCGAAGGTACAGAAAAAATATATTTTACCTATTTTGGAAAAATTGAAAGATGCTAACTACACATTCAATGAAAAAAACGAATTAGAAATAAATGGCAAACCAGAATATCGCAGCAACGCAATAGATCTCTTCAGTTATATAATGAAAAATGATCGAAGTGTACTAACTCTTCCAAAAGGATTTAATAAATTTTTCACAGCTATACACAACAGTAAAATTCCTCTACAATGGATTGGTAATAAAAGACTACGAGAGCAATTACTTCTATCAGATGCGAATCCTGCATTCACAAAGCCAAGTCCACAATCACCAAAAGTAACAAAATGGAAACTTGGAACGCTTAAGAAAATTATACTTCAATCCAAAAGAACAAGGCTCTTTCGGTGGAGTGGAATGACTTTCGAATGCAAGTGGACTGCGTCGACGTGATGTTCAGAAATGGCTTTCACAGCAAGATGTGTACACACTACACAAACCTGTTCGTTATAAATTTCAAAGACGTTAAGCAGCAGCCGTGGTTAAAGAATTACATACATTTTAATAACAAGAAACGGAACTTAGTTACAGATGAATTTACAAAATCATATTTTAAAAAAAATGAATAACAGTTTCTTTGGTCGCCTGATGCTAAATCAACGTAAAAAAAATTCAGTGAAAGGTTCTCTAACGGAAAAAGACTGTAAAATTAATATGGCTAGTTCTTTATTAGAATACTTTGAACCAATTAACAATCACTTTACTACTTTCAAAATGAAAAAACCGAATCTCATTCTTGATAAACCTATATATGGTGGATGTTGCATTTTAGAACTATCGAAACTTCATATGTATGAGCTGTATTACTCACATTTTAAAGTAAAATATAACAGAAATTGTGAGCTATTGTATATGGATACAGATTCTCTTTATCTTAACATTTATACAGATGATGTATATAAAGATTTAAAAAACTCATTTTTTGATATAATGGATTTTAGTAATTTTCCTTCCAACCATTTTTTACATGATATAAAAAATAAAGGTAAATTGGGGTATCTTAAAAGCGAGGTAATAAAACCTATTGAAGAGTTCATAGGACTCAAACCTAAAATGTATGCCTTTTCCTTTGGGGAAACTTGTAAAAAACTGCCAAAGGTGTAAAAAAATCAACTGTAAAGAATTTTACAATAAATATGTATAAAGAAGTGTTAGAATTTGAATCAATTTTGAAGCACAAACAAGCATCCATTATTTCAAAAAAACATGAACTAACGACCATAGCACAAAACAAAACCAGTTTATCTGCATATTACGACAAAAAATATTTAAATGACGATGGTATTAGTTCTTTGGCGTATGGACACTTTTTGATAGAGAATGATGATTTTTAAACTATGTAATGCTCCGTACTATTGATATTTCGAAATTGAATACATAATCTCTTTCTTTCTCTCTCTCTCTCTCTATATATATATTGAAATTTTGTTTTTGGTTAAATGGTTAACCGTCTTAAATATTGTGTCAATTAGGATTTTTTGGTGAAGCAATGTTTTAAGATTATTCGAACTTCCAGATATCAAGAGTATACTGTAATTGTTTATTGTAAATGAATTTATTTATAAAAAGTGAATTAAATATGTTTATATAAAAGCTTTTTCGATGATGAAAATTTTGTTTAAAAGTTTTGATTATATTTTGTAATAACTTGTATTCATTAATCCTACATTACATGTTACTATTATGTATTGAAACTATTATTTATGTGTGGGAAAAATGTTTCAAATTATGTATTTTGTAATATCTTATATTCATAAATTGTGCATTACATGTTTCATTCACATGTTGAAACTATTCTTTGAAAGATGTTTTGATTATTTTGTAATATATTATATTCATAAATAATGTATGTATTTGAAGTAATAAAGGGGGGACAGGACCTCTTCTCACGGGAGGCCTGAAGTACACTGAACTTGTGTAAGTTGTGATTTTAAAAATCAACTCACTTGTTTAGTGATTCTTCAGGCTGTCAAATCAGCTGATCGGAACTTGAGAAGGAATGCTCAAGTTGATGTCGGAAAAACTCACATTCAAATTTTTTGTATGGTAAATTTCATTTCAGAACTTGAGAAGAAATGCTCAAGTTGATGTCGGAAAAACTCACATTCAAATTTTTTGTATGGTGAATTTCATTTCCGAACTTGAGAAGAAATGCTCAAGTTGGTGTCGGAAAAACTCACATTCGAATACTTTTGTATGGTGAATTTCATTTCCGAGCTTGGGAAAAAATGCTCAAGTTGATGTCGCAAATACTCACATTCGAATTTTTATACGGTGAATTTCATTTCCGAACTTGAGAAGAAATGCTCAAGTTGGTGTCGGAAAAACTCACATTCGAATTTTTGTATGGTCAATTTCATTTCCGAACTTGAGAAGAAATACTCAAGTTGGTGTCGGAAAAACTCACATTCGAATTTTTTGTATGGTGAATTTCATTTCCGAACTTGAGAAGAAATACTCAAATTGGTGTCGGAAATACGATTATCTAGACCTGATCAAGAAAATAGCCCATCAAGGAAACCCAACCAATTGATGTTTTTGTGTGAAATCCATGAGGTCTCAAATCAAGAGATCTGCAGGATATTCGGCTGGTTAATGTGTGCATTAAAATTCCATATTGGCTAGCCGAATATCTTACAGATTACAAGAAGCAGAACTTTATACCGATGGATGCTGAAGAACAGGTAATATATAGAACTTTTTCGGTAGGAAATTATTTTAATCTACATAATTGTGCTACAATTCTAACACTATAATACAAGTTAATATCTAAGAATGAATAAAAGCATGGAAACCATATAATTGAACGTATATTCATAGCAGCACTTTATCGCGAAGGTGGTTTGTAAGCGTGTACATCCTGAAATCATGAGTGCCCGCTGTTAGCACGAATCGAGAGGGTATACAGTTATTAGCAGGTAATACACTGCTGGACAATTGCTAAGAACGGATAACACTATCATCCATAGCAACCACAAAAACAAAGGAAGCAAAATGTGGAAAATTAGAATAAGTGCGGGATATTAGTAAGAAGAAGTATGAGTATGCATTTTTTTCCACGTCTGTTCATCACGTGATAGCGTTCATAAGAGCTATAAAGGTTTTGACGCGTGTGGACAGTTGTTGTTTCAAGTCAAAGTTTTACAGGAAAGATTTAATAGACGAACTTAAAATTTTTGGCATGTCTTCCCGACATCACATAGATGATTTCATGCGTGGCCGAATTATTGAAAAGATCGAAGAAGGGCGAGAAAAAACAGATGTTGCCAGGGAGTTCGACATCGCTCACACCGTTGTTTCACGGCTGTGGAAATCATTTAAAACTACTGGAATGTGTAGTAGATGGCACGGGGGAGGTCGTGTTAGAAGTACGACGTCTGCAGAAGACAGATATATCGTCCTATCAGCAAAAAGGAACAGGCGCACCACAGCTCAGCAGGTGGCAAATCAGTTTCTTGCTGCCTCAGGAAAGCAGATCTCCCGAAAAACTGTTGCCAGACGTCTGAGGGGAGGAGGACTATACGCCCGCAGACCTGTTGTGTGTGTCCCATTGACCAGACAGCACCGTACTGCCCGTTTGCAATGGTGTCGTGAGCATCACAATTGGACTGAACAGGACTGGGCATGCGTACTATTCTCAGAAGAGATTAGGTTCAGTCTGTCATCGGATTGTAGACGCCAACTGATCTGGCACGAGACTGGTACTGCTTATCGTCCAGAAAATATCCAGGAAAATGACCGATATCCGACATGCAGTATCATGGTGTGGGCCGGCATCATGATCAATGGCCGCACGCGCCTACATGTGGTTGCGAATGGGACTATGACGGGCCAACGATACATTGGTGAAGTTCTAATTCCTCATGTTCGTCTTTTCCGTGGTGCTGTCGGTGATAAATTTGTTTTTATGGACGACAACGCAACATGTCATCGAACACTCGCTGTTCCGGATTGTCTAGACAGTGAGGGTATTCAACGTCTCGTATGGCCAGCGCGTTCTCCAGATCTAAACCCCATTGAAAATGTGTGGGATGCTTTGGGGAGGCAATCGAAACTATCCTCCGACAAACAAGAACACCCTCATCCGTGCATTCACAGAGGAATGGGATAAATTGCCTCAACAGCTGCTGGATAATGTTGTGCAAAGTATGGTACGACGTGTGGAATGTTGCGTCACACTCCACGGTGGACATATCCCGTACTCATACCTTTCTTTAAGGTGCCTGCTGACTTTTAGATGCATTGTTCCATTTCTCCGTACGCAGATCAAATGAACATTTTTTTTTCTTTCAGATGTTTCACAGCTTTTGTACTTTCCAGAACAATAAATATTCTTTATTCTAATGTCTGAACAGTGTGGCAACTATATTTTTTCGTACTAGGCCTCATGTCTCGTTTAATGTTATGCTACATAGCAATTTGTGATCCGTCCTTAGCAATTGTCCAGCAGTGTACTACTTTATTCTTTATTCATTTGTTTGTGCTCTTTGTAATAGAATCACAATTGCTAATAGAAATATTGCGAAAAAGTATTGTTTGAATATTTAATTTATTTAGCAGCATGCTTTATTGTTTGTATCATTCAGTACTGTTGTTGATTTTAAATTATTTCAACAGGGGCCTATCTTAGATAGATTTTTTTTATTTTAGTTCAGACTAACTTAATTTTTTTAGTATTGCATAATATATAATACTTTATATTAGGTATATTACAGAAATGCTAGACAGTATTACACTTTTCTTCATGTAATACAAATTTAATTGGTTTCCTTTTGATGGCTTCCTAATATTTTTTTATTTATATTTTTTATTGTGTTAATCGTCATTAATTTTTTCTTTTGGTTTATAAATTTCAGGTTATTTCATTCATAGTTCAAAAGCAGAAACTTACTACTGCTATTGTTTTTTTTATTTAATTTTTATTTCTATTTACATTTATTCATTTATGTTTACTTTATAGCATGAGAATTTTATGCCTTACATTGAAATATTTGTTTTTGTTATTTTATTTGAGGCAAAATTGTACTTTGTTTAAAATATTTATAATTTTCCCATGAATTAAAAAAATATTTTTAATTTTTGGTTATACACTACTTTACACAGGGAATTTACCCTACTTTAAAAATATTATTATTGCTATAATAGGGGAAATTTATGTTTTTGAAACTTAACCTGGGCCAAAAACGGCATTTCAGCTGGCATATAATAAGTAAAATATATAATTATTTACAGAAAAAAAAATTATAATTAGTATAATAAAAGTAATCTATATCTTATATATTGATTTAATTATTTTACAATGTTTTAATAATTTATTAAGCCTTTATCAATAAGCGAGATTTTTCTTTTACCGCCAGTTTTTAATATAACTATATGTCACAGCTAATTGCTCAATGAACATTTTTTAATCAGTTTTTTTTTATTTTAAAACCTTAGAAGGAAGTTGTTGTTATGTAACGATTGATTGAGTAAATGAAAATACCAAACCCCTTTTATTATTTTAAGCTTTAAGAAAATCATTATTGTTAAAATAATGAATATGTAACTTTTGTTCAATATGCTTTTTTTCGTCAGATACAGATTTAAATGATTTACAAAACACAGTGGAATACAAAACTAAAAAAAAATATAATAAAATACTAAAATATTTTTATCAGTAGTATTCTTTTGTTTTTGAAAGTTTTTTTTAGTAAATGTAACCTAGGAATATGGGCTTTTCACCATATATATATATATATATATATATATATATATATATATATATATATATATAGTGTTTTTTATGCTTATATATGTTTCATCAAACATTAAAACGATCAGAAAAAAAATCATTTCAATAGCTATCTGTAAGATATTTAATTCATCATTTATAAATAATATGGGGAGATAGTTATACAACAAAAAAAAACACTGTAATGCAGGGTTATAGAGAGATAAAAGAAACGTGTCTTACAATGGAAAGCTGTGGAAGAAATTCTGAAAAAGGAAATTGTAATGACGTTAATATTGAAACCATGCACACACAACAGGAAGTGCTAACAGCTAGAGGAGAAGGGGAATTTCCATGACAATATGCTATACATTCAAAAATGTTTGTGCAACGCATGGGGTAAATGAAGGGGAAAGAAACCTGTCTTACAGTGAAAAGAAGGGAAAATTACGAAAACGGAATTTTAATGATATCATTATAGCAATCCCTCTCATCATACTCGCACACAACCGCACAATATGCTGGCGTCATGAAGGAAAGAGGAAATTAAATTACACACTCGGTAATATTCCAGACTAAGCGTAGAAGAAAGAAACAAAAAATTCAAAGTAGTTTCGAAAAAGAATAATGGAAGTGTTAATTTTATGAAGGGAAGGGAAAATTTATAAAAGAAAAAGCCCGTGCAACCCCGGGCCATGCAGCTAGTGCTTACTGAAAAAACTATTGATTATAAGTAAGCATCGGAATATTACCAGTTTTTAAGCACATATACATTAAGACGGCGGTTACTTAACTTTTGATCACCATGGATATCTTCTATTTATTAGCTTCACTTGTCATATCGCTAAGATTTTACACACTCCTTCTGGATTTCTAATACAAGAAGGAGGAGGGATTTTAAGGTCCTTTAATAATCATAATTTTTCGTGGCCTACTTATACAGACATTTTAAACCAGATTATTTTCCATTTAAAAAAAAGTAAACACGAAATGAAAAAAATTAAACAAAAGTTTTTTTCGAACCACTAATGTACTATACTATTAAATTGTGATTATATGTGCAATAATTGTTAGAAAAAGTTAGAAATCTTATTAAATGAGAAACATTCGAGTAAACACTAGGAAGGCGCCGGATAAGACAAACCACAGTTTGAGAGCCACTGCATTAAGACATTAGGATTTGCTTATAAAATGAATGACTATATAAAACGAAATTATATTTTAACGTATTGTTTTTTAAATTTAGTATTTATATCTCAACTGTGAAGAATTTTTTTACAATATTGCAACAAAGAACATAAAAATAAAGTGTATTTTGAAAAATAAGATTAATAAATATTCTTATCAATTTATTTCGTCTGAAATCGAGAGCATTTTTGAGAATTTTATTGATTCGATATCAAAGTAAATTTAGTAAAAAGATTGGTAGCTGCCTGTGCTTGTAGAATATAAGAAAAAGCTCCAATGAGACAAGTAGAATATTATTATAATCTCAAAAATTAGTTTAGCAGGTTCTTAACACTTTTACAATACTATATACTTCTGTATGCCTCTGAAACCTTTAGATATTCGAAATTCCTCTTTAAGAACTACAACTTTCTTCCCTGCACTCGAGATGAAAAGTCAAAAATGAACAGTCTGCAGCTAAGCCTGTCTACCAATAAAAATCTACAAAAAACTTTGATTCGTTGCTTTTTTTATACAACCTCAAGTGTCGTATATTTCAAAAATATATGTTCTTATTTTATGGTCTATATCAGCAAATATATTGTTTTCCATTTAAAAAGTAAAAACTATACTTTTGTTTTGGTATATGTGATAGAATGTTTTGATTTTCTACGAAAACAAAAAAAAGAGCATTTTTCTTTATTTCAAAAATAAACTAAATTCACATTTTATGGCTCTAAGTAAGTTTAATTAAATGTAATCATTGAATAAAACACTCACACTGGATTTTAAACATTTCTTTTTTTAAAAAATAAACCACGGGATTTAGCCGGTTACTTCAAAGTCAAATTACCTAACGACGTTAAATTTGCTTAATCACAATTAGAAACAACATTTGGTTTGTTTATATATTGTAGACTTCGAAACTGTGAACCAAGTTTTTTTGTAATACCTTAAATATCTTCTAAGTGATTGACTGTGGCTTCTTCATTCCATATTAAGACTGCGAGATGGCATAATAGCTCTACAGATCAAGATTACTTTAGCCCTGCTATATCACGAATCTTCTGTGGTATCAAAACTCCATTGAAAGGATCAACTGTAACAGTGCCAGCAGCGAGATGTGATGAACATAAAATATCAACGACAATAATCTTGACAATTCTTTGAATGTTGCTAACCATGAAAAAGTGTAACACCTACTACTTTTACAAAAGAGTACACATTCTAGCGAAGAGAAATTCTTCTGTTTTAATATTTAACTGGTTTCGGGAAAAGAAACCTGTCAAGAATGCTGTCTATGAACACTAAGGAAAAAGCAATTTAAGTTAAAATTTCAATGAATTTATTAATATTTTTTAAAAATTTCTAGTGGTTATCCATGCAGACAGATAGAAGCCCTGACTTCCTGTTCTTTGGAAGTGTTTGAAATGTGTATCGTGAAAAGAACATGTTCATGCTTTCTTAAAAAGAAAAAAAAAAATATGTGTGTGCGTGTATCAGTGTGAACACGTGTTAGAAGTTAACTTCTTTGGCTTATATGTACAGAATTGTATAATAAAGTTTTATATGGAAGTAATCTTATTTATAATTAATGAATTTATTGTCATCATTATTATTTCAAAATGTATTTAAAAATAATTAGGGTGGAAAAGATATAAGTATGAAGAAATTTTCATTTTCAATACATAACACTAAAAATTTATTGCATACATTTATATTATTGTATCATTAATAAAGATACTTTTCTATAAATGCATAAAATAAATATAATAAATTTAATAACATTTTAGTCTATTTCCATCATGCTTATGGGGGGGTATTCATGTACATACTTTTGTTATCAAAGGCTTGAGGTAGCTAAAATAAGACATTTATAGGTTTTGCACTCATTATCATTTAAGAATCTCTCAAACATTGCATAAATCGCAGTATTTGAATTTGTCGTTCATATTATTCTGTTATTTTATAGAGATAAGGTAAATTGTGGTTCGCATCTTAATTTTTTTCCCTATTTGAGAAAAATCTGGATGTTCAAGCCGCATTGTCTTAACTAATCCTTTACCGTTTGTTTCTACACGAATAAGCTTTCCAACTGTACCATTTGTCAATCCATCTGTCACATCAATATTTGTGGTAACCATGTAATAAATATTATTTACATAACTTGTTTGTTATAAGGCAATCTATTTGTATCAGTTAATGACATCTTAAGTAATTTTTGACATGCGAAAGTTCCTTGTTGTTTTGAAATACAACGAATATATATATATATATATATATCTTTTGCAGTTGAAGTTATTCTGTCTGCATAAACATTCAATATTTTTCTATTATACTCATTAACGTAATTGTTAGTGTTGAATAATAGTATACCTTAAGGACACCTAGCTTCAGCTTTTCCTACGGTACAAAAACGAGACACAATCAGTGCTATTTCCATTTCATCAAGTTTGTTACACTTATTGGTAAACTAATTTAAATATTGCAAAGCTAGCAGTGAAATTTATGTGTCGAGGAGGCATGAAGACGAAAAACAGTTTCTTAAAATTGGCCTTTAATAATCAATCATAAAGTCACTACGCTCGTTACTGGAGCGATAAAATCAATAAATCCAAAAAGCAACATTACCAGAAACATCCGATTCGAACCGTCTTCTAATATTGTAAAACTAATTTCTAATCTAAAATGGTGATGCAACCTGCAGTTGCATTGCCAACCAGTTGTTCTCTCCCTCTAAGAGTTAAACCACTCACATACTTCTTATATTTCCGTTTCTCCTTCCTTTTTAAAAACTAACATGAGCCGAGTTTAAATACTAGCTCGATTTGCATGGCAGTTGCTGCCAACCTCAAATCACGAAACTCAAAAAGATCGGGTTCGAATCGGTGTGCTTACTTTCATTGAGATCATGGAACGGGATTGGAAAAACAACACAAGGAGATCATAAAAATTTGGATCCGATTTTTTAAATGTCTAACAATCGGCCCCCTTTTTCCAATCTCTCGTACCATTATCTCTTACAAATCAGTAAATTAATTTTAATCTATAATCACATGTTATACAATTTAACACAAAAAATACATTTTATTCACAATCTTTATTGTAATAAACAAACTAATATTTTAATCTTAAAGAAACAAAGTCTTATTCTCTAAAAAGAAATAATTTTCTACAAAATTCTAACAATTTTTCCTTTACCATGGGTTTGGTAAAAATGTCCGCCAAATTATTTTTGGTACCTATGTATTTCATTTGGAAAACCTTGTCGTATATCAAATTCCTTAAAAAATGATAACGAACATCGATATGTTTTGTTCTACAATTTTCTACCGGTGACTTTGAAAAACTTACAGCAGCTTGATTATCACAAAACATTACATTTTCACTTAATTCCAAATTTAAACTTTTATTATCAATTACATTCTTTAGCCAAATGAATTCCTTAGCTGCTTCTGTTAAACTAACATACTCAGCTTCCATGGTCGACAGACTAACGGATTTTTGCTTGAAGGTTCGCCATGAAATTGGAGTTTCGTCTATAAAAGTTATGAACCCTCCCATCGACACTCGATCATCCCTATTTGTAGCAAAATCTGAGTCTGAATAACATCTTAGTTTTAATGATTTAACTTTTGAAAGTTCTTATTTGTATTCTTGAAATACCTCGTCAAATGACTCGCCTCGTAATTGTGTGTTACCTCGCACAACTAAGCGGGCCTTGTATCTAACAATTTTATTATTTTCATCATATTTAATGGTATAAACCCAACGGTTTTCTAAAATTTTGATATTATCCGGATGATCAACTAAATCCCAAACTTTACGTTCCATCATTACGTTAATTTCTTTATCCATTGCATCACGCCATTTAGATGCGTCTCTGGATCTTATCGCCTGTTTGTAACAGTTAGGAATAGTTACTTCAACCATAAGAGCTTCTTGTTGCTCTGACAAATCTAAAAATCCCTGGGATTCGATATTATCTTTTCTAAAATTAAATAAACTAGGATCATACTTAATATTATGCCTCTTACAGTATCTCTCTATTTCGTTAAAAGATTTCAATCGGGTTGCTTCCCCTTCTATACTATAATATACGTTAGATCCAGTTACTTTCCTACCTATATTTCGAATCCACTTAACCTCTGTACATGGGATCAAGTTATGATTATCGGAAGATACACCTGGCTTTTCAGATGTTGAGGGCGTTTCCGTACTTGTCTTTGAAACTAAACGACTCGTTAATGAATCTTTTGCTCTATCGGAATCATCCTCATCATCATAATAATCAGGAAGGTTTAAATTATATCCAAGGTTACTATTAACTTTTGTCTAAAATTAATTCCCCTCTTATTTTCATCGAATCTTACATTAATAGTCTCGACTAATTTATTTTTATCTATCAACCATATTCTATAACCCTTAGTACGTTGTGCGTATCCCATCATAATTCCTATTTTCGCACGCATATCGAATTTTTTTCTAATTTGTTTTGGCACACCAGCATATGCCAAACATCCAAAAGGTTTTAGATGCAATACCGATGGTTTTCTACCTGAATATTTTTCGAAAGGCGTTTTGTTACTGTCTTTGTGACAAATTCGATTCCACGCATAAGTGAAACAAAGTAATGCTTCTCCCCAAAACTTATGGGGAACTTCACTAGACTTAAGCAATATTTTGATGCCATCTAGAGCGGTTAAATTGAATCTCTCCGCGACCCCATTCATTTCTGGCGTATATGAATTTGTTATCTCATGCTTTATACCCAGTTCTGTCAAGAAGTTATCCATATCCTTATTACAAAATTCTAGTCCGCCATCAGTTCTAACTGCTATTACCTTTTACTTAGAAAACGTTCTGCTCGTTTCTGAAATCTTATAAACGTATGAAATACGTCAGATTTATTTCGGACTGGAAATACAGTCACCTTTCTTGAATAATCGTCAATTATACTCAAGAAATATTTATTACCGCCTTGGCTTTCAGTTGGCATTGGACCACAGAGGTCCATATGCAACAATTCCAATGGACGTTTTGATCTTACGGCCCCCGTCTTTTTGAATGAAACTCTCTTGGACTTTGCTAATTTACACGGTATACAATGAGTCTTACCATTATCATTTAAGCGTGGGAGACTTTTTACACTATCATTTTTACTAGTTTTTACCAAGTAATCGTTATTAACATGACAAAAGCGTTGATGCCATATTTCTATTGATCCGTTTTTTGTTTTAGCGGTTACATCACTAAAAAAACTAATTTCTTTACTCTTTGGTATAATATAATGATCTGGCTTAAAAAATACAAATGTTCATGGCGTGTCACCGAGAACAATTTTATCCAGTCTTTATTAAAAACATTAATTTTACCTTTAGTACCCACAAAATGCGCACCTTTACTTTCTAATCTGGAACCGGATAATAAATTTCTCCTCAACTTAGGATTAAATAATACATCAGTCAAAGTTATTTCATGAAAACTCCCCTTATATTTTACCCGAAATCTAAGTGTACCGATTCCTTCTACGGGACAATTTTTATCCTCCGTTGCTAACGACATTTTCATGTTAGTTATCGGTTTAAGATCTAAAAATAAACTCTTGTCATTACAAAAATGACTCGTGGCAGCAGTATCTATTACCCAAACACCTTTATCAGAGTTTTCCTCAAATAAGATACAACTAGTTACGAGTTGTTTATCTAGTTCTCTAAAAGACTACATTCAGCTTCACAAAATCTTAAATTTATATTAAACTCTGTGTTAAAAGTTTCATTTACAGTTGAAGGAGATTTTTGTAGATACTTTTTCTCTTTACAGTTTACTTTAAGATGCCCGTACTTATTACATACATAACACGGACCTATAGTCTTAATAGATTGTTTAACATTTTTAATAGTTTTACAGTTAAATACCTTACCACCTTTCTTTTGGTAATCATTCTTGCCATTTGGATTTCCATGAGCTGCAGCCGTAGCACCAGGTAACGTCTTCGACTTCTTCGAAGTGAAACTGCTCAAGTAAGCATTCTCCGCTTTCTCCAAATCTTGTTTCATCAACTGAAGACGATTGGCTTCTAATATCAGCTCTGCTTCAATTTTGACAACTCTGAAGTCCTCTTCTTTCCATCTGTAGATTTGTTGCACGGTAGACTGGAATTCCTGAGGAAGCCACCTTATTAATTGAAATCCTATGTACAGGTCGTCCAATTTATGACCCGCTTCTTGTAGTCTGGTTGCCGCTGTCTTTACACGAGATATGAAGATTCCAACATCTTCCCCTGGTTGGTATTTTGTTCCAAAAAATTGATCTAATAGTTGAATTACTCTTGCTCTTGTGACTGGTTCGAAGTGATCTTTTAATATCTTCCATGCCGCTACTCCGTCAGTTGTTTCCGTTATCAGATTTTTCAAATCTGAACTGATGTTAGTATAGATCAACGTATAACATCTATCCTTACGAAGTTGTAGATCTAATTTTTCCTTGTATGTTGCTTCTTCATCAGGTTGCCAGCAACCATAATGCATTAAGAGTACTTGCATATCATGCTTCCCCGTGTTCCAGTTATTTGGAGTCAACACTGATATCTGGTTGTTAAACTCCATACCTGTTACTCGATTTAGCGTACTAGCAACAGAGTTCATAAAAAATAGTTCTAGACTGGAACAGTATTTAAATAGACAAAGTTCATGGCCTGGTTCAACTGCTTAGCCTGTCTCGACACAGTACATGGACTGGTTCAACTGCTTAGCCTGTCTCGACACAGTACATGGACTGGTTCAACTGCTTAGCCTGTCTCGACACAGTACATGGACTGGTTCAACTGCTTAGCCTGTCTCGACACAGTACATGGACTGGGCCCATAACCAAATTTGTTACACTTATTGGTAAACTAATTTAAATATTGCAAAGCTAGCAGTGAAATTTATGTGTCGAGGAGGCATGAAGACGAAAAACAGTTTCTTAAAATTGGCCTTTAATAATCAATCATAAAGTCACTACGCTCGTTACTGGAGCGATAAAATCAATAAATCCAAAAAGCAACATTACCAGAAACATCCGATTCGAACCGTCTTCTAATATTGTAAAACTAATTTCTAATCTAAAATGGTGATGCAACCTGCAGTTGCATTGCCAACCAGTTGTTCTCTCCCTCTAAGAGTTAAACCACTCACATACTTCTTATATTTCCGTTTCTCCTTCCTTTTTAAAAACTAACATGAGCCGAGTTTAAATACTAGCTCGATTTGCATGGCAGTTGCTGCCAACCTCAAATCACGAAACTCAAAAAGATCGGGTTCGAATCGGTGTGCTTACTTTCATTGAGATCATGGAACGGGATTGGAAAAACAACACAAGGAGATCATAAAAATTTGGATCCGATTTTTTAAATGTCTAACAAAGTTATTCGCCGTTTCCAATTTTTGTAAGTATAGAAGAAAAAATGTGTTGATTCGCTCGACGCATGACTTCATTTAGTTCATAAAATTTTAGATTTCGCCGTAAAATCGGTCCAACGATGTGGTCTGTTTTGGTTGTTTATAGATGGGTGTAGAACGAACTGGTGGTAATTGACGTAAACCTCCTGTTAAAATGATGTATCGATCCCCGTAACTCACGCATGCAAAGCGAGCAATCTAAACTCTGAGCTACGCCCCCGGTCCACGACTTTGCTATTGTAAACATGCTCGAATTAACATCTGAACAAGATTGTTACAGTAACTTAGTCGATATCAGGATATAAATCATCAAAACGTGCATTGTCATCCAAACTCAACATGTATAAAAAAATTCAGGTCAATCGTTTGAAGACCTCAGCTTCAAAATTGAGTTGCAAGATTCCACCCGAACAAATTACTTTAATTAATATATTTTTAAGTAATTGCGATATCGGAATATAAATGAGAAAATCATGCATTGTCATCCAAACTAAACGTGCATACAAATCTCAGCTCAATCAGTGGAAGACATGAACTTCAGAATTGATTTGCAAAATTCCAACCTAACATTTTACAATGCAAGTTAAATAAAAGCTTGTAAAAAGGAATGAGCATATTTGATCTCTATTGAAGGAAGTTAAAACTGTTAAAAAAGGGATGGACCTACTGAAATAATGTATATTAAAGTAAATTTGAGAAAAGCGATGAACATGGAACGAAAGAAAATTTTTGAAATTCTACCAAAAGAACTCCATCAACTAAAATATGAAGCCATAAGTACCAGACGACACACTTTGCTGTGTCAAAAACACATAAGCAAGCAAAAGCTCAACATGCTATTTGTCCAGCATCAAAGGACAGTAAAATTACAACATAAATGGCGACAAAATGAACAAAACAACAAATGAACAAAATATGAGAGCTTTGAACGCAAACAACATTCCAGTAATGTTAGCAAAAAGTGTTTGTGATTTGTGTCTTTTTTTCAGGTTAAGCACATTTGAAACATTTTAGTTCGGTTTTCCTGAATTTCTTCGTAAAATTATCAAAGAAAAATTGAAAATTCCTTGAAAGTAGGTAAGTATATTTTCTTTTAATTAAATTATTCACTGGAATTATGATTTTTATTGTGTACTATAAAAATTATTATAAAAAAAAGATTATAGGGGGACTCACACACACACAATAACCCCGCTCGACCATTAGTATGGAGTGAGCCCCTACTCCCCGGTTAAAACGTATTGAAGTCTTTTCGCTTTAAATATTACAAATAATACGATTATTCTTCATCGGAATTTTATGTTATTGTGCGTTATTCAACATCAATTCTAAATGCTAATTCTGTGAGGCTTTAAATTACAGGTCGCTTCAAACTAAATATAATATGAGCAATTATTTAAATAAAATCGTCTTACATTTTAGTAAACATTGTCGCGCACTTGGCTCTACTCTGTTGATAATTAAACTATTTATCAAGAAAGATTTAGTTTTTTTTTTAAAAAAATGAACTCGCTCGAGAAAAAAAAAAGAGAGCGAGTACCTCAGGCAGTATAATTTTAATGTATAAGTGCTGCAGAAGGTATGTTATAACTAATTTATTAAGGGGACATGGTACGATTTACACTAAAATTTTTAATTTAAGAATTTTCAAATTTTTTTGGTTGCCTCCAATGTGCGTATACTATGTAAAACAGGTTTTATACTCAAAATTTCGTAAAAGGCTAACCATTTAATTTTTTAAGGAAAAAACTTAAATCATGGGAAGTGATTTTAAAATGCTACTCCTCCTACAAAAATTTACATACACGCATGAAATTTGGTTTACAAGTACATCACACCATCTGTAACAAAAGTTGGTATGGGTTTTGCGATAACATGATTGGTATTCATGCAATAATTCTTTTTATGAATGCTTATTGAAAATTCCTTAGAAAAAGTATGAATTCTGAATTCAATTATTTTTTAAAAAATAAGTATTGCTTTGATTCAAAAATTCATACTAACTTTTGTTATATGTATTATTAGGAATAGGTAAAAGAAATTCAAAGCATTAGGCACAATAGAAAAAAAGCCTTAGCATTTTAAATGAAGACAGACCAGTTATTTTATCTTTCTGAGATAATACCGTTTAAAGTTTTGATTTGCCATAGGAATGTGAATAAAAATTAACATAAAAGTTATAATATATATATATATATATATATATATATATATATATATATATATATATATATATATATATATATATATATATATATAATTCTGCGTTTTTTAAGTTAAGAGATTTCAAATTTTCTGAGGTTAAAGAAATATCTATAAAGAATAATTTAGGCTAAAAAAAATAGATTTGATTTTTTGACCGATTTTTGTCAATTGAATCGTACCGTGTCCCCTTAATACTAAATTAAGAACAAATTTAATAAGTATTAGCGACTTCCATGGCCTTGTCTTGCATTGCAAAGTTTTTCAAAGGAATGCTTATGATTAGAAATTAACACTCTGAGTTCTATTTCTATACTTAGGTGATATCTATGTTTCGTCTTCTAAGCAGTCACCATATTTTGCAATGTGTTCCAATTTAAAAATTAGAGAACGGAACACAAACATAATAATTATCATGTTACATAATTTTTTTTTGGTTAAAAGTAACATATAAAAAATTTAATACTTATGTCATTAATTTGTACGGTTTATAATAAAGATTGTAGCTTTAGCGTCTAAGTGCATTATTATTGCATGCAGTACATTATTTATATATAAGGGGGGCGCGATAAAAATTGTGATTGAAAAAGGGGATGCCAGTATTGAAAGTTTGAGAAGCATTGGCTTAATGCGACGAAAGTGCAACTTTAACGCGTCGACATTGAACCGAGATATCATGTTCAGCAATTTAAAGGCACAAGTACCAATTCAGGTGCCATTGTTGTACAATCAATGTAGAAAAAATTAAGTCAGACTTAGCAACGCTTGTGGGGAGTTTCCCCATTTAAAATCAAACTTTATTTCTTAAACCCAAACCGCGTATGCTATATATATTGATAGATGGAAAGGAAATAACTGAAGTATCGAAATTTATTAAATATCCGTATGATGTGGTATACTAGTCGTAAAAGTCCTTTTTCTACGATGTAAGGGGTTCAAATGTCGATTCAAAAATTACAAGCATTTTTTGCATAAAATACGTAAACTTCCTTTATTTTCTTCACAATAATTTCAATAACTCATTAACTGGTGAATTGTTGTGAAGTTTATAGTGAAAAGAAACATCTGGTGTATCGGTGGATCTGAAAAAAGTCAAAAACGTTCATGTACAGGAGACGACTTCTGAAAGAATACTTTCTTTTCTTGAATTTCATTTCATGCCCATGAAAATATTTCCATACATTTGAGTTGCATTCTATCTGCCGCTACCCTATACTTCCGCGTAATCAGGATTCTCTTTAATGCGTTGACTGGAAACGCTGGTTGTGGACTAACAAAAAATAACAAAATGTGACACGATGGTCGTTATTCATGTTCAATAGCTGTTGAAATTACAACAAAAACATCTACAAGTTTTAACACATAAATAAGTATATTTTCACAAAATGAATATTTTGAAAATTAAACCTAGAGCTGCTTTCGGGATACGAAACCTACGGAGATTTTTATCATGTCTCAACAGAAATGCACGACAGCTTAAAAACTTCAGGGAAATTTATTTGTATAATTTCATAATTTTAAGTGGTTTTATTTGTGTTTGCTTAGTTTCTTTTGAAGACAATTTTGTACTCTATAGCTGAGCCATTTTTTACCATTTGAATATCTTATACACAGTGTATACTTAAAACAACATTATATATTTGATTAAAACCTCCTTTTACGTATGTAACTAAACGTTTCATTTAATTTAGTATTTGAATTAAATAGAATCTAATATTATTATTATTTCCGAAAGATGCTATTATAATTCTAATGTTCTGTTACACAAAATTTATGATTACGTTGAAATATTAGAGCACTTTCTATGTCAGGATCCTTAGTAAGAAAACGTTATTGCATACTTGTGCTACACATTTGAAGCCTCGCGAATTAAATAAATTGTTAAACTGGACTTCATTTTAAAAATAAACTGTTATAAATTCAATCAAATCGCTCTCATCAAAAGAGTAAGGAACCCTATAAATAATTAAGAATCGCGTGAGTACAAAAAATCAAAAAAAAATATCTTTAAATTCGTGTATAGTTTTATTTCAAAATCATGTAAGTAAATAATTGGATGTAATTCAATTTCAAAGATTTTTTACAGATTTATAACTTTGAGTTTTTATGAAAAAAAAATGCTTAAATATCTTTCACTTTCAGAAATAAAAAAATAAATAAAGCAATATGTCGAGAAACAAATAATTCTTTTACATTATTCTACTTAATGTTTACTTTTTTTTGTTTTAAGTACTTTAATTTGTCTTCTTAATAAAGTTAATTCAATTTTTCTTTAAAAAAAACCTACTTAAATACTCTCAGGAACATTGAAAATAGCGACCCAAGAAGAAAGCATTGGATTGAAATGAAATTTAATACACATAATGACACAGATGAGAGATTCACTTGATCTCAAAAACAAGATAATTAAACGAATACAGGGTGTGCAACGACACAAATATTGGGCAACTTCAATAGCGCGTTGCACCACCTCCAGCTGTAATACATACCGCCACACGGTCCGGCAGTGAGTTGATAAGACACCTTATGTTGTCCTGAGGCAGATGGGCCCACAAATCTTGAACAACCAACTCTAAATCATGTACAGAGTGACACGATGGCATCCTCCGTTTTAGCTGATCCCCCACGTGCTCTACAGGGGACAAATCGGAAGAGCGGGCCGCCCATGGAAGAGTTTGAAAATGACGTAGGAAGTCTTCAGCCGCTCTTGCTGTATGCGGACGAGCATTATCTTCCTGGAAAATTGCCCCTGGGAGACCATTTAGGAAATGTTCTACATGGGGTCGTAGAATATCATCAACGTAACGTTGGCCCGTTAAGCCTTCACGGATCATAATTAAAATGGACCGGCTGTCATAGACTATGCCCCCCCAGACCATTACACCAGCTGTGCGGGCAGTGTGGGGGGAAATTTACCGCTCACCAGGGTCCATGCCACATTGTTCTACCTTGGTTCCAATGTAGACGCAGTTGCCGATGTTCCGGTGTTAAAGGGAGTGCACGAAAAGGGCGCTTGGATTTAAGATTTACTTCTGCAAGATGTCTGGAAATTGTTTGTGGAACAAATGCTACGCCTACGTCTGCTCGTATCATTGATCGAGTCACTGTAGGGCCCACAAGTGCGTGCCACACGATCCTTCGATCTTCTCTCTTCGTGGTCTTCCTGGTCGCTCCAGACCTGGTTTTTGGAGCGGGGGTACTTTCTCGTGTCCACTGCTCCCAAAAAGTTTTAACGGCACACTCCGAACGATCCACCTGGGCAGCAACACCGCGCGTCGACCAGCCTGCAGTTTTCATCCCGATGATCAGGTCTCTCTCAAACTCGCTTGACTGTGATAAATGTCTTCTAGCACGTTTATATACCAGGCATGTTTCACTTAATAAAGTCGTCCTGCAATCGGCGGGGGATCGTCACGTTTATGAATCTTCGTATTTGCTCTGTCTTATATAGCACCCTCCTCCTGATTGTAGTGCCACCTCGGCATGTATGAACACGCATATTGGCACAAAACCTGCAGCATTTGCATATCACATTAAGCTGTACTTATTTGCAAAAGCTCCGTGATTGTTCTTAGCTTCCTTCTTGGGTCTCTATTTTCAATGTTCCTCAGTGTATTTAAAGCTTCTTAATAATTTTCTGAACATTATAAAGTATATACTTCACATAGAGAAAATTGCTAATCAAAACCATCCTCATTTTAAGAATACTAACTCAAAAGAATAAAAAAAAAATAACCTTAACTGTTTTCACTTATCGCAGTGTTTCTCAATCTATGGGGCGTGCCCCCTAGGGGAGCATGATAACCCTACAAAGGGAGGCGCGAACATATCGAAAATCGAAAATAAAAGATTATTTAAAAAGTTATTAATTTACTATATAATCGGAAGCAAAGCAAAATATATTCTGACATAATATAAAATAAATACACATTTACTATGATATACTTTACTTATATAAGTAAATGTATCAGTAGGGCACAATGTATTTGATACTACGTATCAATAATAATTTAAGAACAAATGTGAAATAGATTCTAGTGATTTTTTTCCATGGGCCTATCATACACAAAAAAAAAATTGCATACAAAATTTAATATTTAATGATTAGTACAGTCTATAATTAAGGTCGTATTGTAGCCTTAGCGTCAAAGTATTATACATTATTACTGCATCATTACATTGTTATTGTGTGGGTATTTCCAACACTCCTCACTTAACTGTAACTGAGTGCGCTATACTTTCCCGATTTTTTTCCGTAACTTAAACTTTGGTACCCCTTCCCGGGATGATTCTGAAAATTGGAAGCGCAACGGACAGACGCAAAGTATTGTCCGCCTCAATCCGCAGCATCTTCAAAGGTGTAATTTTCATTTAAAAGCATTACTACCTTTTAGTGTAAACTTTAACTGTAAATTCTTTTTCTTGTAATATAAACATAAGTACTATCTCCATCTCTGGCTGTTATTTGAACTCAACCAACGGCATCAATGGGGAGGCGTGATGAAAATTATGAATGGAAATTGGGTCACCAATATCGAAAGTTTGAGAAGCACTGGCTAATCGTATTATAAAATGGAATTCAGTTTTAGAAGTAATTAGGGGCAACCATTTGTTTGCTGACTATCCATAATTGTTCTTAATCGCATTCACACAATATATCTTTATTTCTCTCTCCCTCTCTCTCTCTTTATATATATATATATATTCAAATACAATATTCATTACAGTTATTGAATTTGTTCTATAGACTTTTTATGGATATAAATTATGTTAATCATACTTACCCTGAGCTCCTACAAAATAGTATGCTTGTAATCTCAAGATATATTGAGACCCCTTTGACGAATGCTCAATTTGCGATGACTTAACCACCGCTCTTTAATCAACAAATCAACAGGAACACCTTAAATTTTCATAAATTGGTTTGTTTCCAACCTACCTCTTGCTACAATTCTTTAACGGAATTGGAATTTAATTTAATGGACAGTCTCCATAAATGGTAATTGTACATTTGTCAACTTTATAAACCGATGACAGTGATCTCAACTCACTCGCTGGCGTAAGTAAAAGTTTTACAATCTTTGCACCAAAAAAGGTAAGCAATTCAATGAAGAAAAAAGAACGAAAACTTTAAATGTCCAAAACTAGTTTCTTTATCAGAAACCTTCAGAGTAATCAATTTATGTAGATGATATTTTTATAGTTTACTCATATAATGCTCGATGATTATATTTATACAAATTTCCAATTTTAAGTGGTTATTTTTTTTGTTCATGTGATTTAATTTACAAACACTCTGGTTTTTTACAATTTTGAGTAATTATACAGTTTAAAATTACTACCTGTCATTCAAAGAAATATTTTAAATATTTAATTAGAACTTATTTTAGTATGTAAATAAGATATTTCAATGATATCACTGATTGAAATAAGTATATTACTTAAAAATAATAGTAGAATCAAATTTTTTTTTGTAATTGGTATAATTAAAAAGCTTAATTTTGGGAACAACACATTATTCACCTTAAATTTTCCTATTCCTTCCAATCAGTATATTACATACTTTTAGTATCATACATAATATACTTATCAGATTATACTTTTTAGTGTTTTGTTTCAAATTTCGCATTTTAAAAATTTGAGCTCCCCCCCCCCAATTTCTAATGTGTAGGTATACACAATCCCAATTAGGATTCGAAAGCTCAGAATCAACATTTAATATAGATGTGGAATTTTGTAATTATAAAAATTTCTACTTTATATCTTATTTTCAACATAAAACTATATTTAAAAAAGTAGGTTTTTGTTTAAGGGGACTGAAATTGCAAATTGAGTGAATGAATATTAATATCGCTCTGTTCAACGACTCGAGTGTTTATAATGACGGTCTGAGAAATTTTGAAAAATGGTCAAGTGAGGGGGAGGAGACCAGAGCTGGCACCCATCTCACCTAACTATCACACCACACCAATGCTAGGATGCTTAAACTCCCAACAGATTCAACGTGCATCGCTCCTTTTAATAGCGTATCTTCAGTGGTAGCCAAAATTTTAAAAGTAGTAATTAATTATGGTAAATTACCACGACAATTTTGTAATTACATTAATATAGAAATCCCACATGCACACTAGGAAGGGAAATTTCCATGACAACATGTTATACATTCAAAAACGTTCATGCAACGCCGAGGGGAAAGAAAATAAATGAAATAATTTCGAAAAGGGGAATTTTAAGTTATACACTCGGGAAAAGACCGTGCAACGCCGGGCTAAGGGAAGGAACGAAAATTAGTAATTTTGAAAAAGAATATTGGAAGTGTGTTTTGTGTGTGAGCGTATGTGCTTATTTTGTGAAGAGAAGAGAACATTTATAGAAGTAGAGTATGCCCGTGCAACGCCGTGTCATGCAGGTAGTTATGAATTAAATTTGCATCGTTTAAAGATTGGTCGTGTTTGAACCTAGAATTTAAGTAATGAATTTGTTTTATGAGTGTCATGAGTTCAAGCCTAGTACCTCTGAAGACACCCATGTAGAAAAACTATAATCTTTAAATAGGTCGAAAGCTGAAATGTCCTCCCGTAGGTGTTGGTTGGCAGTTAGGCACTTAGGTGTTATTCTCGTCAATTGACCATGGTTTAAAAATATGAGTTCCTTCATCAAAAGTCTTCGAGCAGCTGAACATTTCAATCTAAATATTCACTAACTGATGTATCGTTAAAACACGTTTCTTAATATAAAACTAAGCATTACAAACGAGAACTATTTCTTCAACAAAAATAAAATATTAAAACTGCACCTGTATCATGTATTGTGAGAATATTTATTTAAATAAGAAATACACAGCACAAAAAATATAAGTTTTTCCCTTCATCATAGTTATATTAAAGGATAAAGAAAAATTTTAATGCGAACCCAATGCCTTCACCGCTCTACTTTCATATCGCAAAATGATGTGCATCAGTTGTTACTTTCAATATGATACAAATCTGATCATTTAGTTGTTGAACAATTTCCTTGCGGGCTCGAAAAATTTTTCATATGATGTAATATTTTTTTACTTATATATGTAGAACCAAACCGAAAAGCAGTGTTATTCTATTTTCTTTCTTTAAACAATTAAATCCTTCTTGCTGTGTATGAGTTACAATAAATTAAAAGTAAAACAATTTTTTAAAAAAAAACTTTAGTTAAATGCTCTAAATTTATTAAATGAACTTTTCTTTAAATTTTTTTGCTATCAACTTATAACGTCATTACACAATATATAATATAAAAGCTTGTCGCAAGATTTAAGTACTTGTATTTACTTAGAAAATTTTAAAAATTAAAATCATTCAGATCAAGTTATTTAATTTGCTTCATTATCAACATAGATAAATCTCGCGACATGTTTTTATATCATTAATTCTGTAATGACATTATATGTTAATAGCAAAAATATGTTTTAAAGAAAAAATTATATTATTAAATTTAGAGCGTTTAAACAAAAGCATGTTTTTAATTTTTGTTTTTACTTTTAATTTATTTCGGTTAGTAACATCCAAAAAAGTTTCGAGCTGTTAGTAGTTAATCCGTATGTTCAAACATCTCGCTGTGCTGGCAATGTTGGACTCGATCCTTTTAATTGAATTTTGAACCTACACTAGATTCGTGGTATAGCAGAGCTAACGTAATTTTGATACATAGAGGTTTAACGTCTAGCTTTATTAAGAATGAAGTAACCATAATAAATTACTTAGAGTATGTTTAAGTTATTACAAAAAAACTTGGTTCATGGTTTTGAAGTCCGTATTAAAGAAACCAAATGTTGCTTCTAAATGTGATTAAGCCAGTGTTTCTCAAACTTTCAATACTGGCACCCCTCTTTTCAATCACAATTTTAGCGCGCCCCCCTTATACATTAATAATGTACAGAATGCAATAATAATGCACTTTGACGCTAAAGCTACAATAGGCGATCTCAATTATAAGCCATACAAATTAGTAACATATAAGTCAGTGTTTCTCAAAGTTTCAATACTGGCGACCCAATTTTCAATCATAATTTTTCTCGCCCCCCCACCTGTACAACAATAATGTTTTCACTGCAATAAAAATGCACTTTCAGATACAGACGCTAAAGTTACAATACGATTTTAATTATAAACCGTACAAATTAATACAATAAGTATATTAAATTTTGTATATGTAACTTTTAAGCAGTATATATTTAAAAAAAAAATTACTTTAAATATATATTACTTACTTATTATTATGTTATTTTTCTTTCTCCAATTTTTAAATTGGAACAGATCGCAAAATGATATTTTTAATTAAAGATTTATTTCCTTCAGCATCCATTTCTCAAAGTACAAATGTCATTAGAAAAATAGTCTAGTTTATGTTGCTCTCTATCATATCCATCACATCTGGCATTATCGGATACGTTTGCGTAAGTCTGGGCAACCTATCGGATGTCTGCTCAAAACATGTAAAAATGCTTTTCCTCGTACAATTGCAGTCAGTTTTGGTCGTCTTAATACTTCTATAGCTATTGAATCTATCTTGAATGTACATTTTTTAATTTTTACGTTAATTGTAATTCACGGTAATTAAGTATTTACGGCAGTAGATTAAAACAAAATCATACATACATTTTTAAGTCGTAAGGAAACATTCGATGATAATAAAGGATCAACAAGTACACAGACGAGCATGGTTTCGAAAAATAAATCAAGGAAATATTCTCAAAAATACTTAAATTTTGGATTTACCACTACTGAAGTAAATGATGGGAAAAAAAGCCCCAGCTCGTTATGTGTTAAAACTTACAAATCTGAAGAACAACATGTGAAAGTTGTTTTTATAACCATGTAAAATCATTTAGACATGCTGGCAAAGAACATTAAAAAGTATTTTTTGGATGAGGACAACTTGGTTGCAAGTTACAAGAGTGGATTAGGGATTTATTTCAAGATACTCCAGAAGGGCTGTCAATTTCCGAACTGGATGTCAAATCTTCATAGATTTCACATCCAGTGAAAAATTAAAAGGCAAATTTGTAATAAATAGCTCTTTGAATTTTGGGTAGAGGTGGATGATGAATTCTCTGTACTGAAAACCAAAGCACTTCATATACTATTACTATTTTCAACATTCCACCTTTGATAAACTGGATTTTCTGCGGTGGCTGCTTTGAAGACAAAATATAGATCTCAGCTAAATATAGAAAATAACTCAGAGTGTCAATTTCTGATGTTAAACCTTCCTTTGAAAATTTTTGCTCTACAAGACAAGCCCATGAAAGTCCCTAATAATTATTAAACTTGTTCTTAATTTAGTATTAAGAAATTATTTATAAAATACCTTCTTCAGTACTGATACATTAAACGCATACTGGCTGAAACACCGGCTCTTCGCACGAGTTCACTTTTTTAAAAAATAAAACATTTTTCTTGATATAATAGCTGAACTGTAAGGAAAGTAAAACTGCGTGCACGACATTGTATACAAAAATGTAAAATGTTTTTATTTTTAGATAAATGCTATAACTGTAAATAACTGTTTAAAAGAGAACTGTAATTTTAAACCTCACAGAATTAGCATTTAGAATTAATGTTAATTTATGAAAAAGAATATAAAATTCCGATGAAGAATAATTGTGTTACTTTTTATTATTTAAAGCGAGAAGACTTAAAAAAGTTTTACCCCGGGAGCAGGCGCGCACTCGATACAAACGCTAATGGTAGTGCTGGGGGACTCAGAGACCCCAATCATTTGTTTATAATTATTTTTACTGTATACGATACAAATCGGAATTTCAGTGAATAATTTAATTAAGAGAATGTATACTTACCGGCTTTCAAGGACTATTCAATTTTTCTTCGATGATTTGAGAAAAAATCCAATAAAACTGAACTGAAATGATTCATAAGTGCAAGACCTTAATAAAGGATGCAAATCAGAGACACTTTTCACTAATATTACAGAATTGTTATTTGCTGGCAAAGCTGTCATGTTTTTTTCAAGTTATTGTAGTTATAAAGCTTTCATCACCAAGTGAGTAAATATTAACATCGCACTGTTTAGCTACACGAGGGCTTTTGGAGACGGACCTCGTAATTTTAAACCATGCTCAAATGCCGAGGACGATACTTGAGCTGGCCTCTTTTAACTACCACACCACTCCAACAAGAAGACGTTTGAGCTCTCGAAAGATTTAACGTGCATCTCTCCCCTACATTGCGTGTCTTTAGTAGTACTGGGGTCGAACTCGTGACACCTTTGATGATCAAAAAATAACAAGTTGAACTTTTTCTTTCTTGTGTCTTTTTGACAAGGTGAACTGAACCTTGTGGTACATTTATAGCTTCATATTTTAAGTTGATGGAGTTCTTTAGAAACCATTTGAAACTTTTCCTTTCGTTTCATGTTCATCGCGTTTCTCAATCATGAATAATATGCATCTTTCAGCAGGTTCTTCTTTTGGTTGATCTGTTACAACTTCCTTCAACAGAGATCACAGATGCCCCGCGCAACCGCAGCCTGACTAAAAAGTGAATCATGTCTTCCTTTTCTTTTTCTATAACTAATATATGGTATTTCAATAATAATTACAGTGATGAATTGTTTAACTTCTTAGAATTTTTCTCAGGGTCTGGGTTTTGTTTTTTTCTCTTAACGAGTAATATTTTATGTTAAAACGTAATAAAAATATCTCTCATTAAACAAAATGTTTTTTTTCTTTAATTTGGTTTTGGAATCAAAGATAGCTATTTGAGGACGGAAAAAGGCCAGATAATAAACATGAATTATATCAATGTTGTTATGCTTTTTTTTATTATGGAAGAAAGCATTTTGTTTTACTTCTCTTTCCAGTTATATTTTTTAAAAAAATCTTTAAATTTTCGATATGCTCGTGGCCTTCTTGTAGGGTTATCGCGCCCGCCAGGGGGGCGCGCCCCACACTTTGAGAAACACTGGATTAAGCGAATTTAATAACAGGTCTAATGTTTTCCCTATCCGAAGAATTTTAATGTCTTAAGGCCATTGGAACCTTCATAAATGTCCCTGAAAGTGTCCTTATTAATTAAAAATATTTATTTCTATTTCTCACTTTGAAAGGCTTTCGGGAAAAACTGAAAGATGTGCCAACCTAGACTAGATCAATAAATTGCCTCCAATGTAAAATTACTCTACTAGAACATATATTTTGAACCAAAACATTAATTCATTTTTTGTTCCTTTTTTTACAGATTGAAATTACATAAAACGAAGCAATATTTCAAAAAAAGTAAAAACATGCTGAAAAGATTAAGAACGGAATTCGTGGAGATCAAATTTCATAATGATTGCCTTCATTTTGGTTTCTTAATCCATTTGCATCTGACCAGCAGATCTTTCCTTTGGTGTAAACGCAGCTATCTCGCTTGAGCGAAAAAATACATTTATACAATTATTTTACATTTTCTGACACATTTTAATTAGTAGCGTTCAGTAGATTCGTTACTTGGTGTTAGTGTTTTGAAATATTTTTAATTTACGTTAACCTCTTTTTTTAAGGAAAAAAACCGACTTCTTAAAAATTCTGTATATGTAGCAGAAGCAGAGTTATGATGATTGAGGAACCTTTAAAGCACTCAGACATGTGTTTGGAGTCAAAGAGGGGTGCTCAAAATCTTATAAGTAATCCATTTCCACTTCATATTTATAGAAGGAATCCACGGATATCGAAATTTTAATGACTACTGTCTTAATACATTTCTGCTTTAATGGTGGTAGTACCGTAATGTTTACTTGAAACAAATAGTATTTTTTTAATTTAGAATTATGTAGAAGGAACAAAATTCATCCGTTTTCTAACAGTAATGAACCCCGTTTCGGCGTTTCCCGAACCGAATTAAAGCAGATGAATGGTATCATCCTGGCTCAATCCGAGTGTAGCTGGGGTTGTGTGGAAAATTTCACTGTACAATCGGTCTATCCCGAATTATTATAAATGTGATTTTCATGGTTTCGAATGATTCAATGATACCAATCTGTGGAATTTTCTGTAAGAATATGATGCTCCCTTTAAGAGCACTTGCCTTCATTTTCGTTTGACAGAAACTTTGTTGACTACATTCCTCCAGCAGAGAAGAAACAAATCTAAAGCGGCAGTATATTATTTGCTATTGAAGTGACTGAATAATTACATCGTACTGTTTAGCTACGCGTGGGATTTTGGCGATGGACCACGTATGTTTGAACTATGCTCAAGAGACGAGTAGTATTCCTGAGCTATAATGGATTAAAAAGTATAATGATGAGAGGTATAGAGTTAACAAGAAATCAATAATGCATATTCAATTAAGGAAATCATCGTACCAAGAAAAGGTATAGCTGCAAAAACAGTGGCTATGAGTACAACCCGGTTTTGTGGAGATCCTAGAAATTTTAAGGCTCAGATCCTGACTGACGCAAATTATGTTGTCTTTTCTAGATCAGAGTTATGGCCCCAAACTTGAATTTGAAGGGGGCCCTAATACTCTCTCTTACACCGATGTTCAGCAGTAAGTCCATTACATAAGCAGAAAAGCTAATAGGTATTTGACTAATGGCTCAAAAACTATTGTTGGTGTAGACATTGCCAGAGGTGAGATGATATTTACATTTCTTTTGATTTCGATATTGTTAAAAATCTTCAAAATCGTTGCCAGTATCTTTAATATTCACTTAAACACCGACGCTTTTCAAATCTCATATTACGTATCGTACACGTTTTAATAGAGAAACCCCTTTTAAGAAAACGAAAAATTTAAAAGTCTCTCTTAAATATTCTACGCTTCCCAAGAAATTATTTTATCAAAATGTATGTGGGATTTGTTCAGAAATGGCTACGCATTTGTCTATTATTAATTATACACTTCGAAACCATTTACAACTATTTACATCAGATCATTAGGAAAGGTTTATCCTCTTAAATGTCCATCAACGTCTTAACAATCACGAGATAATATTGTTGGCTTCTCGTCATTCTCCATATGGGGTCGTTCGTCTTCAGTGTCGTCCAGCGTCTAACGATTGGCGTACTTCCAAAACAATCTGAGCATACTCCTGGGATTTAGTGGTGTGGCTTTTAAACAGTGGCTGTCACCACACGGCCAGCCTGTAATCGGCTGGACCTCCAGACGACACTACAATTATGAAAAAAAAACAAAACAAAGAACTGGCCTAAAGTACCTTAAAAGTAAAAGTTTAGAGTTCACACGAGTCTTTTGTCTGCAACTCAGTTCTCAAAAGGGTTATGGTTCATTTTTTTCGTCTTTCTTCTTATCTTCAACGTCTTTCTTTTTTCCTTTTATTTGCAATGTTTTTCTTTTCTTATTTTCTTCAATTTTTGAACGTCTTTCTTTCGTCATTTTCTAGTTTGTTCATCTTCCGTCCTATTTTTGCTTCTTGTACGTCTTTCATCTTATTTTTGTGTGTGTTTTTTCGTCGGGTCGATGTGTCTTCTACGTCTTCCGTCGTTTACTATTGAAGATGTTTCGCAAATCGGACAATTTGTTCCATGACTTCTTCTTTAACATTAGTTTTCCTGTACGGACTAAGTTTATCAGTATATCATGTTTTAAATAATACGTGTTCTTTCTGTAATGCATTAAAAAAGCATTCCTTCTTTATTCTTTCTTGATTCACCAATACATTATGGTCACAGTTGGCAATGGAATTTTCGATCTTTGTTTGTGTTTGGGAAGTGGCCACGGTAGCCTAGTGGTATAGGTATCGGATCGTGGCTTGCCTTGTAACGAGTTCGAGTCCAGTACCACTAAAGACCCATCGTGTATGGCAGCGATGCACGTTAAATCTGTCGAGAGCTGAAACGTCCTCTCGTTGGTGTGGTGTGATAGTAAAGAGAGGGGATGCTAGCTCAGGTGTATTCCACTTCACTTGACCATGGGTCAAAATTACTTGGTCCGTCGCCAAAAGCCCTCGTTTAGCTAAACACACAGAGAGAGAGAGAGACAGCGAAGTTAGTATTCAATCAATCAATCATTGAATTTGGGAATAAAGTAATAATCTTTGTTTTCTATAATACTTGGGCGTCTTTTCTCACGAATGATTCTTCTGACTTCTTTTGGCACACTTTCAGGAACAAAAACTACAGGTTCAGCTTTCTTTAAAGAAATGAAAGCATGGTCTTCTTTCACGTCTTTCAAGCAATTCTCAATATGAAGTTCTTCAGTGCCAGCAAAAATATTTTCATAAGTCTCTTCAGTAATACAATGAATCATAGGGTCAGGTTTTTCTAAAATTTTCAAACTATTTTCCGATTCAGACAAATCAGATGGATGTTGAAGTTCAACAATACCTTTCACAACAGGGCTTACGGTCATTTTTTTATCTTCTTTCAACTGTAAACTGTCTTTCTTTACAGGCACTAAATTTGGAGTTATCGTCTTGTCCTTTGACTCGTACATTTGAGGAATGTCCGGTGCAATATTGATTTCAAAGTCAGCAAAAGATAATTTAATTGGCAAAAGAGATAAAGTGGCAACTTTTCATTTCTCTTTTCATTAGGCTTATTTTTAACTGTAACACATTTTTCATTAATTATAGTCTCACCTTGCATTAATACATTTAACCCAATTATAACTCCTAAATCATACCATCATCATACACTACGTATTCTCTACATTACATTTTAAATCATGAATTTGAATATAATTTTTAAAATAACCAAATGGTCTTATTTTACTTTTACTAAATCCACTTAAAGTAGAATTTACTGGAAACAATTGAACATGGTTTAATTTATAAGAACAGACTTTCGAATCAAGTTCACTCGACTACCATTATCAACTATGGCATCTAAAATTAATTAGCCAATTTAATATTTTTTTATATTTAAAGTTTTTTATTAATAATTAAATGAACAACGTCTAATTTAGTATCGTTATTATCTGGGCATTCCGAATTTTTGTTTCCGAAATCTTCACATCGAAAACATTTCAATTCTTTGTATTTGTGCATACAGTTTTTAGAAATATGATTTGGGTCTCCGCAATAACAACAGACTCTATTTATATAAATTTTATGACCAGTATTATTCCTCGTAAAATTCTTATTAACGACTTTTTTTCTAAAATTAAGTTTTTCATGATACTTTGTTTTTATTTTATCACAAAAATAATATCTATCATTAAAATCATATTTTTGTTTAGTTTTATCGAAAGCATCTTTGCACTTGACATAACCATTCTTTATTACCTCATAAATTTTGAGTTTTTCTTTGAATTCGGCTAAATTATTACATCCGTGCAGAATTATTTTGTTTTCTTGCCTGTCATTTACACCTTTGTTTACGTAATGCATTAAAGCGGATTTATCAATTTTACCAAAGTTACATAATTCTTTCATCTTTAAAAATATTTCGAATTGGTTTTCTAATCTCTGATCCTTCTCTTGCGTAAGAGCACGTGCAATTTATTTGAGTTTACTTCTGAAGACCAGCCTCTTTCGTCAACCAGCGCTCTTTTAATTTTTGCCATGAATTTATTTCTAATTCCGTCTGAATAAAAAATTTCGCATTTCCACCAAGCGTTCTTTTTGCAAATACGACTTTTCGTAAGTCTGATAGACAAAAGAGTTCGGCTATATTTTCAAAATGCTAAATCCAGTTATTTATGTTTTCGTGTGGTTCTGCATTTAAGATGCATTTAGTGGGGTAGGCCCCTTTTAAAAATCGATTTTGAGATTTTGATATTTCTATAAACCCCTAATCGGGAGCTTTCCATTGATAAAACATACAAGCCATTATATGAATTAGAAGTACTTTAAAATGATTTTTAAAAAATAATCAGCTTATGAACCACGTCCATTTGACAGATAGAAAAATGTAAACATTGTCTTGTTTAAATCTGGAGCAAAGTTGATAAGCTTCAATTTATTTTTATTAATACGCAGTAGATACCTGTAAAGTAACTGTAAATTTAACTGTGCTAGATATTCAAAAACAATGTGTGCCAAATTTGTACGCATGTCATTTAATTTGAATGCTATATTTAATATTTAGTGACTTTACCTAAATTTAAACCTGTTCTTCAGTTTAAATTTAGTTTAAATAATTAGTAATAATAACTAATTAAAACTTTAAAAGACTTAAAAACATTTTAAAAATACTTGAAGTTACAATTATATGATATTTAAGAAAAATTTGGATTAAATTTAATAAAAAGGTAAGATTTTTTTTATAAAAATTTCTGTTTTCAAAAACTTATTTTTTTAAAATTGTGTAAATTTACTGTGTATATGTTTTTAAATGTAATTGTGTATACTGAAGTGACATTTTTGGAAGATTCTTAAAACATTTTTATATAAAGCAGTTATCATAACAAAAAAATGAGAATTTTTAATAAATTGATAAGAATAATTGTTCCGTGTGAACTAAAAGTATGTCTTTCAAAAAACTAATTATTTTATTTAAAAAAAGTTCACTTCAGTATAAATATAATGTCTAATTAATATAAATAAAAATTTGAGTTTTTATGTTTAATAGTTTCTGAGAAAAAGGTATGAGATGATACATTAAATGTCAAGTTTGTTGTCTTAACAAGAAACTTGTTACATACATAAATATGCATAAATTTCATGTTTAAGAACATAGAAACAGTTTTATTTTGTCTGCTTTTCAAATAATTTTCCGGTTTAAAGTAACTTTTGAAGTTTTAAACTTAGAAACTGTTTGCAACAACAAGACCTAATGATAATGTTACGAAAACCTAACGAAAACTTAAGAAACATCGCACACACACATATTCAGGTATTTTTTATATAAATACCATCTCAAATTCACACCAAAACCATATAGATTCTTTTTCACATTATATTTATGATGCTTTCTGTTCAAATTTGATATCTGTAATGTATGAAAGCTACAAATTCTTTAAAAATTGATTCAGTATTTGAGAAAATTTTGATGTTTTCTCGTTAAGAAAACTGAAAAATGCTGTTCTGGGCAATTTAAGAATTTTTTTGTTTACTATTTTATGCAAAATAAATTGCAAAGATGCAAATGTTTAATAAAATGGGACCAATACATGCTGTAATTCATGATTTTTGTTATAAAATGGGACTTTATAGTAAAAATTCAATTTTTTCAAAAAATAATGTTTTTAAAACTGTATTCATCTTTTTCTCAGAATATAAGGTATAAATGTACATAAATTTTTCTCTCGTGTTACTGATATAAAACTATATATATTCCTGTGAGGTTTTTGAGTTTTCCAAAATATTTGACAGGGATTCATATATCGTGACAAAAAATGTCAATTTTTTTAAAAATTCATAGTGATATTTTTATGTTACATGTTTTTGAGAAAAATAAACAATATAATTTAAATATTTCCTTTCATTGCAAATATTATTGCTTATTTATTGTTTAGACAAGTTTTTAATCTTAAATATTCAAAGGTTTTTCAATAATAGCTAACTAATTATAACTCAGATGTGTAATGCTTTTGTCGTTGCGAGAAGTTTGTTGCAGGCAAAAAATAAACAAATTTCATGTTTAAAAACATAAAAACAGTTTTATCTTTCACTTTTTTTAAAATCTTTTGTACAGTTTAAAGAAGATTTTGAATTTTTAAACTTTTAGAAATTGCCTTTGCATGGGGGGGGGAAACGTACAAATCCATAAATCAATTTTTCTAATGTCGTAAAATCACATATTCCCAATACATGACTTTTACTTATTGATACATGTTTTAATTATATTTATGATGTTAAAAGGTCCAATTTGACATTTGTAATGCATTGAAGCTAAAAATTCTTCACAGATTGTTACATAATTTGTGAAAATTGATGCAAAATGCTAAAAAGATATCGTTGAACAAAAACTGAAAATTACTATATGTATTTTCTAGACATTTTAAGGCTTTTTTGTTTCCTATTTTATGTTTGAAAAATTAAAAGATACTAATGTTTTATAAAATAGGGCAAATACTTGTTGTAATTCATTAATTTTTGTAATTAAGTGCCTTTTTACACTTAAAATGCAATTATCTCAGAATGATTGTTTTCAAACTACGTGTACCTTTTTCAAAGAATCTAAAAAATCAATATACTTGCAATTTTTAATGCACATAAATAATATGTAACTATATATAATAGAGTTACTTTCTTGGAGATTTTCCTCAGAAGCAGTTATCGTAAAAAAAATGACAATTTTCACAAATTTCAAAGCAATAATTTTACGATTAATTTTTTTGAAAAAAGTAAACAATATATTTGAAACAGTTTACTGTTATTTAAATAAAAAAAGCCTAATTATTATGCAGCCAAAATTTGAAGTTCTTATATTCAACAATTTCTGAGAAACAGGTTCCAAAATTGGCTCAATTTAACATTGTCGGTATAGGCCCTAACGACTACTGTTAAATAATTTAGGAATGGTATTTTCAATAATCAAATAGTTTATATTAATATTAGAATTGACACAGCTTCTTTAATTCTGACTTCCGTTATCAAATTTTGTTTTCTTAATCAAGATTTTTTTCCCACGCTATCAGCTTGCTTTGATAAATAGCTTTTATTTTCTTCATTGATCTCGTTTTATGAGTCAGATTCACTCATGCCGCTCGCTGTCATTAATAATTGCTCATTGAAATTGGACAATAAAGATAGAATATTTTTATATGATTCAGATTTATTTCCTTCAATGGAAACATTAAGTATGTTTAAATTGTTACTATTTCATTATATGAGAATTTTTTGTATATATCTTTATTTTATTAGAGAATTCCTAATTGTCAATCGTGAAAGTGAAACCACAAACGTTACGCAATTTTTTGCGATTGAACTCGTTGTCATCAAATATTAGTTTGTAGATCAATTCCCCTTTTTCTGTTTTAAAGGTTTTGAATGCAATGCTGATAGGCTTTTTATCCTTTAAAATCATTTTCAAAAGAATGCTCGTATCTTTCATGTTGCTGTAATTACAGGTTATCGTCTTTTATTCTTTAAGTTTATCGTAAATTTTTCATCGTTCATCCCACTTATGAGTTGTGGGGCGCTGGTCAGGAATGGCTACCAGTTTGTTTATTAATAATTATAATTTAATAACTCGAAGCTATTTACAACTGTTTACAAAGAAAGAATTTTGGATTGCTAGCTCGGACGCTGACCAGTGAGGTTGAACTGCAAACGCTCTCCCTCTGCTACTACGACCGACCGCCACGTGGCATATTGCTTCGGCAGTATCTTGTTATTTTCCCCTCCCCATATTGATAGTGCATCTATTATCTACAGCCCTTGTCAGGGCTAACCTGCTTGAGCAGACACTGTAATTCTCCCCTATTTTTTGACCTGAAAACAAATGGAAATGGATAATCGAAACGAACCCACGGATATGGACTTAATCGACTCGCCCAGACGAACACCAACTCCTCCACCTCTTTCGGCATGTGAGCAGATTTTACAAAACAAAGCCCAGCTGCAAAAGATGGAGACTTTCAAAAAGTTCAAGCTGGCCTGCATCGCTGAACTTCAAGCCATGCCCGATCACCACCCGGATGAGCCTTTCTACAGACGTGCCGTTTCGGAGCTTCAAGAAGTTGAAGAAACAATTAACTTGGCGGTAAGTGATTTAGCCTCATTTCCTCCTTGTGTTTCCCCTGGCTGCCCTCATCATGATTCAGGATTGAAAATTATTACGCCTAAAAACTCCCCAGATGTAACTCCTACTAAAAGAGTATTAAACCTTAATAGTAACAGGATTTCCAATAAACGAAAAGAAGAATCGGACTTTGAATATCCTCCTCTAAGGAAGACAACTAAAAAGCAAATTTTAAATATTCCAAATGATAGCATTTCGATTTCCCCAAATAGATTTTCCTTACCTAGTGATAGCAATATAGAGAAGAAATCACAGGTTCTCAAAACGCTATTCCCGTTGTTACTCCCAAACCCCATCGGCCACTGGCCCTACCCCTTCCGGCAATCAAAACCCCGTTAGTACGCTTTCCCCTCCAGTCATGCTTAGAATCACTGAAACTGTCAGAAGTCAAATGAAAATTATTAATGAAAAGTTCCCTAAGATAAGATCCCGTACAACCGGAGAATTTATTAAACTTTATACCGATAACTTAGAACAATTTCATGAACTGTTAACTTCAAGGTCGAAGAAATTCAAGCCGACTTAGAAGAACTAGGCTTTACCCCTGAAAAAGTAAATCAGCTAATAGGCCGCCGTAGTAAACAACCTATCCCGGTATTTCTGGTGACTCTCCCAAGAAGTATTGAGAATTTAAAAATCTTCCACTTAAAAACCCTAAGTTACTTAAGCATTCGTGTGGAAGGTTACAACGGAAAAGGTGTCACGCAATGCTACACGTGTAACCACTTCCATCATAATTCAGAGAACTGTCATCTAAACCCCCGCTGCTTAAAATGTGGTGAGGGACATATTACCCGTGAATGCCCAATAACCGAAAGGCTAGAAACTGCCTACTGTATCAACTGCGAAATGTACGGCCACATGGCTAACTGGAGAGGATGCCCCTGTTTCCCAAAGCCCCCTAAGGGCACTGCCCTGAATAATCGTAATTCGTATACTAATATATACAATAGTATTATAAGACCCAATGTATCCTATGCTCAAGCCGCAAATCCAAATAAAATTTCAACCAACTTTAACTCCCAAAATAAACAACCGATGGCACCAAAAGGACCTGTGAATTCTGCTCAAATTGAGGCCAATAGAAATCCCTCTGCAAATAACAGATCCATTCCAAATTTTAATAACAAGTCTAATAATAACTTTAACGGATATAACTTTAACGGAAATATTTTTAATAATAATAATTTTAACTTGCAAGCGACCCTACAAATGACTATGCAATGTTTGTGACAACTTTCTCAATTTACCCAAGCCATAGCTACTTCAAATCCTAATTACATGAATAACTTTAACCAAGTGCAAAGAGCAAACAATAACCCAAATCAAATGTACGCCTTATTAGAGGCCTCTTGTAACAATAATAATGGTTAAGTCCCCCATTGGCCTCAATTTGTGTTCTTGGAACGCAAACGGACTGCTTAAACGTAGAGTAGAGCTACGAATTTTTATAGAGAAGCACTCTCCCGATATTTTTCTCATACAGGAAACTCATCTGAGACCTTCGCACACTTTTACAATAGCAAATTACACTTGCTACAGAAATGATAGGATCACTAATGCAACGGCCGCCGGCGGAACTCTTATTCTTATCAAAAAATCTCTTAAACATTACTGTCTCTCCACCCCACCTATGCAAGCTATTGAAGCGACTAACATTATTCTAACTCCCCTCGACCATGACCCCGTTTCTATTGTCTCTGTTTACATTCCCCCTTCCTCTGACGATAACTTATTTACAATAGATTTAGAATATTTTCTCCAAACGAGTAGTCATTGTGTCGTCTTCGGCGATTTCAATGCTACTCATAGCGCTTGGAATTGCAATGTAAACTCAAACAGAGGCAAGCATCTTTTTAATTTTGCCAATATCTTAAATCTGCACATAGCTTTTCCTGACTCTCCCACAAGATTTGGCCATAACTCAGCTAATACAATAGACTTTGCTTTAATCAAAAAACTTTTACTACCTATATACTATTAAATCTATTAATGATCTATATTCTGACCACAACCCTGTTTTCCTAAATTTCGATTTTAAACTTAAAGTGGAATCCTCAAATCCTAGAGCAATTACCACCAACTGGAAGGATTTTTAGAATTAATTTAAATAATAACTTCTCTCTTTTTAACTACTATCTGAATAATATTAATAATACCAATGATCTTGAAACCAAAATTACAGAGTTCACCGAAGCGGTCGTCGCTACCCATAGCCACGCCTCCCAGCCAATAGTGAACGCTCACCGAAACTACACTCCAAATCACATTAATAAACTTATTAAGCATAAAAACAACCTACGTAAACGATATCAGTAGACTTTAAATCCTTTTTATAAAACTTTATGCAATAGAGCTCAAGCCAACCTCAAAAAAGAACTTAAAATATATAGTAATGATACTTGGAATGCTAGACTAGAAGCTCTAAATACAACTGACAATAGCCTCTGGGAGGCACAGCGGTTCTTAAAAATAAAAGATCTCAAATTCCTACGTTGAACTGTGCTACTGGTATGGCCGTCACTGATCCGCAGAAGGCTAACCTCCTTGCTAATACGATTAAAAATTACTTCATTGAAAATAACCGCATGCAGGACAACTACGATCAAGATGACGAGGTTGTCACCTCAACTGTGAATACCTTTCTCTCTTCCCCCTTCTACTCAAATTGAACCTGCCATGCCTGATGAAATTATTAACTTCATTAAAAATACTAGCTCTAAAAGGCCCCGGTAAAGATACTATCACAAATAAAATGCTAAAAAATTTTCCTATCAAATTAATCCTCATACTAACTATTCTTGTCAATAAAATTCTTAAATTTCATCACTTTCCTAGTAACTGGAAAGAAGCTATCATTTTCCCTATTATTAAACCTGGTACAAATAAAAATCTTCCTAATTCATATAGACCTATTTCTCTCCTTTCAACTTTAAGTAAATTAACTGAGTACATTATTCTTAATAGACTTAAAAATCCATTAATGATAATAGCCTAATTAACCCTAATCAATATGGATTTACAAATAAACTATCTACCCTTCATCCTCTTCTCAGACTAACAGAAAGTATTTCGGAAGGTTTCAAAAAAGAAGAGCACGGGAGTGGTCTTTCTGGATATCCAGAAAGCCTTCGACCGTGTTTGGATTTTAGGACTCACTTTCAAACTAATTACTTACGATATTCCTTCTCCCCTCATTCACCTCATTCTCTCGTATCTCACTAACAGATCCTATCGGATCAGAGTAAATGAATCATTATCTAACTCTCATTCCATCTCTGCAGGGTGTCCTCAGGGCTCATTGCTCGGGCCCCTGTTGTTCAATCTCTATATAAATGACATTCCCAGCTACTCACTAACAAATAATAGTCTCTATGCGGATGATACGGCCATTAATGCCACGTACAAAAACTTAAAGACTGTTACCTTTGCCATTAACAAACACCTCAAGCTGCTAGAAAATTATTACGACAGATGGAAAATTAGTATCAATGTAGAAAAATCTTGTGCAGTCATCTTTACCAAAAAGCGCACCATTCCTCCCCGTCTCATAATGTTCAATAAACAAATTCCCTGGTCTCAGAATACCAAATATCTTGGCGTTATTTTTGACTCACACTTAACTTGGAAACAACACATATTACACGTTCGCGATAAGTTCCGAAAAACAATGTTTAAATTTTCCCCCCTAATTTCCCGGAACTCACATTTAAGTAGAGATAACAAAGTGCTTCTTTATACAGCCGTTATGCGTCCAATACTCGCTTATGCCTGTCCAGTATGGGGTTATGCTGCTAAAACCAATATTAATATTTTAAATACTCTGCAGAATTCATATATTAGAATGATTGTAAATGCCTGCCGCTACATGAAAAATGATCGCATAAATAAAGCTCTTAAAATCACTAGTTTCACAAAAATTAGCTATAAATTTTTTCGATAATTTGCCAAATACTAATAATGTAAATATGTTAAATCTAAACGATTACAACTGTAACGATAATACTAAAAGGCCAAGAAGAATCCTTTTGGATTCTTACAATCCGCCTTAGCTTTTTATCCCTGCAATAATTTTTAATTATTGCACCCTAGTAAATTTTTAAAATTTTTTATTATTTTTCTTTCAATATTTATTTAATCTCCACACCCAACTGGACAAGTATATATTTTTAACTTTTACCCCCATGGGCAGCCAGCCTGAGGCTAAATTCACTTCTACCTCCAATTCACTGAGAGAGCAGTCCTAAGCTCTCAGCACCGTATAAAACTTTAACTCCAAGTAGTCATCTCTAAGCCCCTCCTCCCGGATTCCATCACCACAGCCAAATCGCCGACATGTCACTCCGCAGACTGAAAAAACCAACGAAGTCAAGTCCTGCATCACAGACATCATGATATGGGATTGAGGACTGTTTATCAGTCCAGGTACCCAAAAATAGACTGTCATCCACAACTGTTTACATGAGATCATTAGAAAAGTTTTATCGTCTTAAATCTCCGTTAACGTCTTAACATTTACGTGGTAATATCGTTGGCTTCTTATCTTTCTCCATATGGCGTCGAGCGTCTAAGGACTGGCAGGCTCCTAAACCACATTGAACCTACTACTAGAAGTTAGTGGTGTGGCTTGGGAATAACGTCTGGCACCCCTTGTGTATTCATTTTTTCCATCAAGTTACACTTGCTGCATGATAGCTATTACATTTTCATCCATATAAGGAAAAAAAGAAAGTCATGTAAAATTTACCTGCAGTGAGAATCACGGATTTACATTAAGACATTTCTTTCTGAACTTAAATATTACTAAACATTTCATTTTTAAAAGATAACACTCCATCTAATTGTTTATAAATATGAAGAATATCTTAAAAGGGGAATTACAAATTATAAGAAAATAGGATTATCTATAGGTAATACTATCAGTCACTATACGGTATAATGGGCTTGGCATCAGATTCATATTCCATATGACACAGATACATTTGTATGGCAATGCAATTAAAGTATATTTAAAGAAAACATGAATATATTCATTTCACGATACACATTTCAAGCAGTTCCAAAAAAACATTAAGTCAGGGCTTCCATTTTTCTGCATGGATAACCACTATAAATTTTAAAAATTTACAAATAAATTCATTGAGATTGTGAAATAATTCAGTTCAATAACTGTATTTTAAATTTTATTCGTGACAGGTTTCGCTTCTCGAGACCATTTGAATATAAAAGAAGAAGGATTTTAAGTGAATAATTCCTCCCGAACATGTGATCTTCTAATGTGCATGTAGTATGCGTAGCTATTTTTCTGTTAGAACATCCAAAAAAGTGTCAAGGTGGTAGTAGTCATAGTTCAGAGTTTTGAAATCCGCAATAAACTAACCAAATGTTACTTCTTTATGTGCTTGCGCAAATGTAATTTCTTGGGTATTTTTTTAGAAATAACCGGCGAAAATCCGGGATTTATGTTTAAAAATGGTTTAAAATTCAGTGTGAGTGTATTACTCAATGATTAAAGTTAATTTAACTTATCTAGTGTCTAAAAATGGGAAATTAGTTTCTTTTCTGATATAATAAACAAAATATTCTATTTTTTCTTTGCGTAGAAAATTTAAAAAAAATTTTCTCATGTAACAAAACAAAAGTATTATTTTTACTTTTTAAATGGAAATAATATATTTGTTAACATAAAATGTAATTTAAAACATTCGACTTGAGTTTTATTAAAAAAGAAGCAATGAATCAAATTTTTTGTAGATATTAATTGATGGACAAATTTAGCTACAGTTTTCACTTTTCTTCACGTCACAGGGATATGGATGTATAAAAGATACTCCATCCCTTCTCTGAAATTGTATTTTGGCATAACAAGTGGGAGTCCTGGATAGGAAGACAAAGTTCAATGAGTATGTAGAGACTAAGATCTTATTGGATGTTAGGGTAAGGCAGGTGAAGGACTTCAGAGTGTGACTGGTGTTCTTGATGGCTTCATCGGGAAGGATCTTGGGGATTTGGGTGGGAAGTACTGGTTGTTGGAGTAGAGACAACAGCAGTGGTTGGTTGCATTAAGTGAGAATGCTCTCTATTGCCTGCCCTGAAGTTCAGGTAATTAGGATGAAGGTAGAACAGAAAAACATTAACCGGTGGGTGCAGCGATAAGAAATTAGGTGATACTAAGAGTTTGGAATTAAAAATTAAAAAAGGGAAAAAATTTAGAATATTTGGTTTACATTCACGACCGGTGAATGCAAAAGATTAATATTAAGGGGGTTGTACGAGTCCAGGAGTATTCTCCTACGTCTCTTAGTGGAATCATTTTATTTATAATTTTGAATATCAAATAAATTTAAATTATTAGTATTGGGGAGGTCATTAAAAATTTAATTGCAAAAGTTTGCATGAAGTTTTTAAAAGGTTTAATATCAAAGGCTATTTAAATGTAAGAGTATCTGGTACATCTACCAGCTCTTGTAATACATCTGAAATAAGAGTTTTAAGTGAATTCTTGTATTTTACTATTGGTATTAGCTGCGTAACCCCACACAGATCAAACATTACTTAAGATAGGACTCAAAACATCAGTGTAGAGAAGTATCTTATTGTGTTGAGATGCATTTCAGAGAATGCCGGTTAATTAAGAGGTAAATTAATCTAAGCGAGATCCGGAATTTGCATCTTGCATATAAAATATGTTGTTTCCAAGTGAGTGCTTTATCTAAAGCGATACCTACGTATTTTGCACTCTGAGACCAGTGTTGTGGTGTGGAGTATAGAGTGGGAGGCGTGCATGGCTTTCTTCTAATGGTAAAAAGCCCGGCAACCATTTTTTCAACATTGATTTTTCTTTTCAATGCAGTAAAGAATTCTTCTAGGTGCTTATTTAGAGCAAGTGTGATTGGGCTGTGATTTTTGTAACCTGCCGTTATACATGTGTAAGTGGCATAGAGATTAATCATTGTTTTTGGGTGTGTGGGCATGTCATTTATGTAAAGGCGGAACAATATTGGGTGGAGGAAAGAACCCTGTGGACAGCCAATATTTATGTTGTGTGTATCTGATAGTGTGTTGTTATCTCGGACTTGATAGTACTTGTTTACAAGATAGGAATTTATATAATGAATTAATGAAGGAGGGAAGTGATAGTTAATTAATTTATAAAAGGACCACTGACCCAGACACACGGCCGGCCGAAAGCCTTCTGAATATCAAGAAAGACAGTTCCATTGTATCTGCCTCTCTGAAATCCAGCGGTAATTTTTTCCGTGAGTCTGAGCAGGGGATGACAGGTTGAATGGTGTTTAGTGAAGCCATATTGATTTGGGATAAATAGTTCAGTATCAGAAATTAGGAGTTAATTCTACTGAGAATAATATACTCAGTAATTTTACTTAATGTAGGTATTAAATAAATTGGTCTATAGCTTTGAGGATGATAAATATTTTTACCACAATATTTAATAGAGAAGGCAATGACAATTTTCCAATTGTTAGGTAAATGCATGAGAAAAATAATTTTATTAATGATAATGGTTTTAGTAGTGAAATTTTTAATCATCTTATGCGTAATATTGCCTATTCCTAGGGACTTGTTATATTTTAATTTGCTTAGGTAAGCGGTGATTTCATCTGGGTTAGTAGGGGCAATGGGAGTGATGGGGGATATGAAGTTTTTCAGAGCATTCGTGGCGTCAAAGTCATTTGTGGTGTTAAAGTTGCTTGGTCTTTGAAATTGTCTTTGAGTTTTTGATATGAGGTTTGCCTTCTAGACGTCAGTAACAGCGACGCCAGAAGCAGTGTTTAAGGCGGGAGTATCTGTGTGCTTTCTTTTGAAAAATTTGTTCATGCTCCAGAGACTTTTATCTTGCGTGTTGAGAGCTTCTAGTTTAACTTTTTTCCATGTGACTTGTGAGTGTTTTTTGAACTCTCATTTATTTTGTACTTGGAGTTTATTTGTTTCAGTTTTGTGAATAGGATTTATCGTGGATTGAAAGAGTTTTCTAGGCGGTTTTTGAAAGAAATTAGACTTCTGATATAACTTGGGGCGTAAGTATGTCAGGTATTTGTGATTGTTTGTGAGGAGGAGGAGTGGGTGAACCAAGCGGCTTCAGTAAAGTTGTTGATTTTATTTTCTAGGATAATTGGAATATTAATATTAGTATAGGTTTCGAGACGTATATTTTTATTAAAGTGTTTCATAAATAAGGGACAATACGCGTTATTTACTCAAGGATTTTCTAGATGAACTGGGATCGGAAAGGAAATTTTAGAAGAACAGAATTATGATCAGAGAATAACTCAGGTAGTGAAGCCATCGTGAAGGGGGGAGTTGAAATTACCAATTAGAGCTATACCCAGGGTGTTTTGAGAATTATACCCGTACCTAGTAGTGGTATCAAAATAAATTATTTCGAGATACCCTAGGTCTGTGAAATCTTTGAGTTGAGTTCCTCTGGTTGAATTATGGGAGTAATTCCTTCTAATGTGTTGCGTTAAATTCGTCAAAAATCACACAATGACTGTTGACCTGAAGGATAGTCTCAAGGTATAATGTAAAGAGGTAATTATTGGAGTGGGGGGATGTAAATAGAAGTTTTGTAGTTGGGTCTAGAATAGGTAGGATTGAGAGTAACCAGAGTTGCTGATGAAGCTGGAACGTAGAAGTGTTGAAGTGAGGGATAGATTTTTTTAATGAGAATTAGGGTGCCACTGTATTTTATCATGAATTTTATTTAAGGAGGTAGGTTCACGAAAAAGGATCTGTGTCTCAGTAATGTTAAAAATAGGTATTTTTAAGTAACATTTATAAACATGCTATTGAATAAAAATTTCCAATTTTTTATTGAATATTCTTTGGCCCATAATACATAATTTAAATATAGTTTTTTGTATGGGATGTCTAGTTATTTTTAATTTTTTTCCACATATCTGGGTTTTTTTCAAAAACAGTGAAAGTTCATTATGTTGAATGCTATAAATTAAGTCTGAATAAGTTTTTTTAAAGGTCCTCTTGATTATAGTATGCATTACAGTGTAATTATTAAATATACAAAGTTATAAGCTGTTAAATGCAGTAGTTTAGGAAAAAATGTTCCTTATATATTAAAAATGTTAGTTTTGAGAAAAATGGATTTTAGTAAAAAATTTACTTGTAATTAATGCATAGCAGCTTCATAGCTTGGGTTTTTCTTCCTTCTGCTAAAGCATCCTCTAGTATACATTTCTTATGCCTTTTTTCACTTTTGCTTTTTTAGAAATTTGTAAAATGTCATAATTTGCTTTTCGTAGTCTCTCCTGATCAGCTGTTTCCATTCCTCGAGCTGTGTAAAAACCTGGTAATATACATAATGTTGCAAGAATATGACATTTACTGATATTACCTTGATTGAAGGAGGCAATAGATTCCAGTATTCCAGTTTTTAATGTGCCCAATATCACAAAACTATTTTTCGGTATCCATGACCATATTATGCAATTTACACTTTCGTTACAGTTTTGTGTCTTGCCATGTAAGCATTTTGCAAGGAGGTTAGTTGCTGATAATTCCCTGTCCACACATTTTTGATGTATTTGAGTAATTCTGATGGCAAAATGTTGTTGTGTTTATATACTTCACCTGCTATAATTGTTCGGTTATATTCACACCAGATATCTTCGTTTGTTTGGCACAGACCATGTTGTGGATGTGCATCAATAGATGCTTTATGAAAATATGTAGCTCAAATGACTCGCTTCATTGAATTAATACTATCGGTCAATTGAATTAATACTATTAATACTATCGGTATTGTTTCCGATAATCAATTCATAGTAACGCTGTAATTTATCAATTTCAGCGTCTGCAAGTCTACCGTAATCATCCAATGTTTTTTTGTCACTTAATTCTTTTACCTTTCAATTTTAGATAGTTTTATAGCTGGTAATCGAGTCCCCATCCATTTTTTCGACATAGAAAGCGCATTCCAATTTTTCAATACCTATATCTCCATACGGCTGCATCTCATTAACTGCTTTATATGCTCTGGCGTCACCAACGCCAAAACATTTGGTATATCGCAGACCATTCAAACTTTCAGAGCATTGGAAGATTTCGATGGCTCCTGAAACTTCCATACTTTCACTATTTCCAAAATGATTCGCCTTACAGTTCTCATTATTCATTTTGTTGGGGCACTTAAAATATCTTTATAAAATTGAAGCATCAAGCCGATATAAAAACTTGTTACAATGACAGCACCATTCAAAGGCGTATGCCCATGCTTTTTCCGAGTACCATCAATAGCAACTGGTATATCAGAATGTCCGCTCACAGCTTTCGCTTCTTTAGCTTCAATTGCTTACTCACCGTAGCCACAGTCTCTACGGCTGTAAATAATCCTGATTCTTTTTTATTATATCTTTGCGATTGAGTTGGTAAATTCATAACTCCACACAAAACTTTAGCAGAAGACTTAACTTTCACCAATACATCTCCCTGCATATAAAATATGGTATTGACTTTATAATATTTAGACTCTTTTCAATTATATGAAACCATATATATCTGTATTTAGAAATGGTTGGCTGAATCCACAAGTTTCGTAAGAAACAGAAAATTCTGTGGCCAAGACTTGAACTTTTCTTAAAAATTTAATTGAAATGATATTATTTTTGAATTCTTTACATACAACAGATATTGTTATAGCTTCAAACAATAAAGTCTTATTTATGATTTCATTTATATTTCCATTTTCTCCAAGAAAATTGCTGTAATCCATACACGATTTCAGCTTCTTGGTTGAAGCAGAAACATTCAAATTGTTAAAGGATTCACTTACCTTCGACTGTGAAAGCGAACAAGTTGCTCTTCTTTTCATAAAGTTGATTTTTAAACGTGGTAATATGTGAAAAAATTGTTTAAAATTAAAAATTACTAGGAAATATATGGCAAATTTTAAAATATTAGTAAATTTAGCCATAAGAAAAGCTACTTAAAGACTTTCAATTCAATGCAAACAGCACGTTTCAATTTGTAAAGATTTGGCTTCATTTCATTTCTTCTAGACGTAGTATTCAAAGTATTTTAAATAATAATGAAAAAAATTGTGAAATTGGGGGCTTACAATACAGAAAAAAAGTTTGTTTACATATGAGTGGGCGTGGCAGAAGGACTCTGACAGGTGGTAAAACTTTTTCAAAAAATTATTAAAAATAAGAAGGATTAAAAATAGAAGGATAATTTTTGCACATTAGAAGCGTAAAAGTTCACTTTTTATAAAAAAATGGGAAAAGTGAAAAATGAGTTTTTGGGTCGAAATTCTGAACCTTATATAAAATATCGTTTGCTTTCCATGAACACAAACTCAAGCCAATCATTATTCGACTATTCGGGATAACTATCTGGAATAGCTTCTACTAAGGCATATAGCTCGGGTTTTTTAGTGTTTTTATTTTTAGTAGATTTAGCCTAAGGTTTTCCGCAGTATGATTACATTTGTTGCATTAGAAGCATTATATATATATATATATATATATATATATATATATATATATATATATATATATATATATATATATATATATATATATATATAAAGTTACCCCTTTGCTCTCATAGCCTTCAACGCGGACAGTTAAGAAACATAATTTTACTTAAATCAAAAATTTTTAAACTGTGGATTATGTGGGGTAAATAAAATAAGAATACCGGTAAGGGCTGATTTATGATATGGCTGAGTATTTGGGAAACCTTATCTATATATATGGGGTAAAGCAGAGTTCTATTATGTCATGTTTAATTTCATCAGTTTTAGAGTGTCGTGGGGTAGTCCTTTAATGACTACTTTGATTGGGCATTTCTCCTTGGGTGTCATGACTTAAAATTCATATTTTAATTCTTCTAAGAGATGAATGAGTTGTATGTAAAATTCGTTAGTGTTCTTGTAAAGTTTCAAGTAACTCACTTGTGAGCTTGCCACGTGTTGATGGGAGTTTGTCCGTGATGATTTTCCTTTACTATTTGTATATTTCAGTTACTTTTAACATAATTGGTGGTGGAACATAGTTAGGATTAGGTGCGTTTAGAGTGTTTTGTTTAGGCGAAGGAGCATTAAAGGTCTTTTCATTAGGTAGAGGTTTATTTACGGCAGTGTTTCTCAAACAGTGGGGAGCACCCGCTTAGGGGGGGCGAGCATGTCGGACATAAAAGATTATTTAAAGAAATTAATTTACTGAAAGAAAGCTAAGCAAATACATCTGGCATAATAAAAATAAAATACATATTTAAGCTGATATAATATGCTTATTAATGTATCAATACTGCTCAATAGTTTTTGATAATTAGTTTATCAATATTAAGTTAAAAAATAATTTTAATAATTACTAGCGACACCTATGGGCTTGTCATATACAAAACTTAATATTTATTTTGTAATTTGTACGTCTTATACTTAAAGTGGTATCATAGCTTAAACGTTAAAGTACATTATTATTGCATTCAAAACACTGTTATTGCATGAAAGGAGGGTGCAATGAAAATTGTGTTCGGAAATTGGGTCGCGAATGTTGAATGTTTTAGAAGCACTGATTTACGGTAGTTGTACTAGCCGAGTCAGTAGTGGATTTTCTGCCATTTCCTGAGATAAAACATTAAATCTATTTTCAAGCTGAATTTGAAAGTTTGGTTGAATGTCATTAAATTTTCTAATTTTGATAGAAGCAGGCTTGGTAAAGACATCAGATTTTGCGTTAAGTTTAGTCGGGAGATATTTTTAGGTTTCCATATTAAAATAATCCTTACTATTATCCTGAGTATCTGAGATTGTTATAATTGGAGTACTATCGCGGAAATAATTATTTGTGCAGACATTAACGATACAAGTGGAGAGAGAGCTGAACTCACTTACCGCTTGTTGATGCAGATCTGTGAAGTCATAGAGACTTTTGAGGAGCTCCTTCACATAGGGAATGTCCGGGTCGTAAATTCCAGAGGATTTTAGCACCTCGATGTTGAACTCTTAATTCTCTTACAAATGTTGAGTACTGCTCCACTTCCTTTGCAAGTTGCTGCAGTCGTGAATAGATCATGGTCGGCGTGGGCGTGTTAGGCCCTACTAGGAGTCCTTGGTTCCATGTCCAGAAGACTGTCAAAATTCAAATCCATAGTTCAGAAAGGGTAAAATCTAGAAATAAATATTGAACAAACGAACAAATGGGTGTCGCCATACCCTGTCAGCTCTGAAAAGAGCTATGGAGATGACTAGCTTTGCTCCAAAATGATCGCTGTGAAATCCAAAGATCGTAGAAATCAAACAGTACGAAGCGTATTTACTATCAAAATTCAACTAACACGATGTCCAATAAAACAGTTTCTAATCCTGTCTAATCTCTTGTCACTGACTCTCTAGTAAAAGAGTCCTCTTTTATTTTTTTAATATGTTTTGTGCCCGTATAAAAATAATTTGTCTTCGATCTTACTAAAACTTCAGCAATAAAGTAACATTGTTTTTAAAAAAACGACGCCATTTGTAGTTCTTGTGCCGTGGTGTAAAACTTTGTGTTGTGTCACCTGCTTCCGTCACTTTTCAATTCACTATAATCCGACTTCTAATCTTAGCTACAGTCTGCTAATTTTTTGCTTCTAATCTCGAGTGCCCTAAAGAAATTCGCGGTAGTTAAAGAGAAATATTTTTACAATATATAGAGGTTTCATAGTCATGCAGAAGTACACAGTAATGTAAAAAGTTTAACAACATCTCACATTAATTTTCAAGATTAAAATAATATGCTACCTGTCACATTGGTCCTTGTTCTTTTATTCTACTACCAGCACATGAAAATGCCAAGCATTTTACAAACTCTACTTTAGATTCGATTAAATCAATTCTTAAAAATTCTCTCAATTTCAAACGACATAACTTGGCCCAGATATTTATTCATCTGATTTTTTAAAATACATTTAATTATCATTTTTATTATTTTTTTTTTGCAATATTGTAAAAAAAATAAATATCAAAGTCGAGAAATAACTAAATTTTCAAACTTTGTTTAAATATAATTTCGATTTATATGCTCATTAATTTATAAGCAAATTCCAATTTATTAAGTCAGCGGATCTCAAAGTGTAGTCCGTTAAACCAGGCACCTTCCTAGGTGGTACTCGAAGGTCTCTCATTTAATGATGGGATATTTTTTTTCTCACTTTGGAAGGCTTTGTGGAAAAACTGAAAGATATGCCATCATATCCTAGAAAAATAAATTTCCAACGATGAAAATCTCTATGACAACATGTATTTCGATCAAAAATATTACGATTCATTTTTTTATGGAAATAGCAATTTAGTTTTAATAGTTTTTTTAATTATTATTTTTGAAACTACATACTATGTAACATTTCAGAAAAAAAAGTAGAAACACGATGAAGAGATTAAGAGCTGAAATCATATTGATACAATATCATTGTGATTATGTCCATTTTCGTTTCTTAATCGAATTCCTCTAGCGTTTGGTGTAAACGGCGCTATATCACTTGTACCAAATAATCCATTTGTGCAGTATTTTTTTTTACATTTGCTCAAACAATTTTTAATAGTATAGTTAAGTAATTTAGTTATTTGAAACATTTTTAATTACATGTTTTCTATTTATTGAACGGGAAAGAAACATTTACAAATTTGTATAAGTACACGCAGAAAAGTTATCAATACAAAAAACCCTTTAAATCACTCAGCCATGTACTGGATGTACTAAATAAGTGTGCAAAATCTTAGGTATATGCCACACACACACACACAAGTCAAGCTGAAATACATAATGAACCAAGGTGATCGAAAGTTAAGGAACCCCTGGCTGAAGGTATTTGTGTTTTAAAAGTGGTAATACTCTGATTTTTACTTAAAATAAAGAGTTTTCCATTCAGTAGTAGGTAGAAAAAAGAAAATTCAGCTGTTTAGTAACAGTAAATAACGCCGTTCCTGCTTTTCCTGAGTTGAGCTTTGTCAGGCGAAACGTACCATCGCGGCTCATTTCGAGTGTAGCTCGGACAATGTGAAAAGTTTCACGGCTCCAAAAATTTGTCTTGGCAAATTACTTCACATGTACTTTTTATGGTTGCAAATGATTGAAATGTACCACTTGGTATAATTTTCTGCATGAATAGGACGTCCTTCTACTGAACACTGTCCATCACTCTTATGAGAAAGACATATTTTTAAATACATTCTCCCAACAAAGAAGGAAGCTAATCCAACACGACAGCGTATTACTTATTGCTAAAAGCCAGGCAGTAAAGCCCTGTTTTTCAAATTGTAGGGCGTGCCCTCTTGTTTTTTTTTATTGAAAACAATTATAAAATCTCCGTGCACCACAAAGTATTACACGGGGCTTACAGAAGTATTAAACACACATTCAAGGGAAATAAACAATTTAAAAAATGAAGTTAAGAAGAATTACAAACAGTTACAACAAATTTACAGAAATTATTGAAAGCACTTCTGGTGGAAAGAAGTTGGTGAAAATTCGGTGGCCAATTAATGTTGAGTTTCTTGAACGCCAGTCTTATGATCTTTCTCTCTCTGACATACTCGGAACACAGAAGGATCACATGTTCTACATTTTCCTCGCCACCAATATTACAGTCACAGAAAGATGAAGGAGCTAAATTAAATTTGTTCAGGTAGCTTTTGAAATTACCATGACCAGTGAGAAATTGGGTTAATTTGTAGTTAGTGTAAAAATGATGACATGATAGTCTCTTATTAATGGTGGGGAAAATTTCTTTGTTATGCTCCCTTTATTAGAAATGAGATATTCTTGGTTCCAAGACTTCATCATTCTTTCATTCGTGATCTTCTTGTAAAACGATTTAGGAATATTAACGTCAATGTCAATTTTGCGCTTGGTTGCACCTTTTGCAAGCCAATCGGCTCGCTCATTTCCAAGAACGCCCCTGTGTCCGCGAACAAATGCAAAATCTATTGAGATGTTTTTATCTCTTAGGCTTTTAAGTTGCTTCTGGATCTCGACGATTATATTGTTAGATGAAGAAATACATTTAAGAGAATCCAAGGAGGAAAGAGAGTCAGTACAGATGAGGTATTCTGAGATGACACTATTTTGCTCAGTGATCCATTTAACGGCAAAATTTAAACATAAAAGTTCAGCTACAAAAACTCTGCATTCATCACGAATTCTAAATTGAAAGTTCTCGGATTCAGCACCACTCCTGAACACAACAAATGCGAAATCAAATCTCCCATCAATTTTACTGCCATTAGTATAGCAAATAACAGGGAAATCTTCTGTGCTCTTGTCACTAAATTGAACAATATTGATGGCATTTTTCTCTGAAGGATGAGGGATAAAAAATGGAGACAGAATACAATCATAATTAGAGATGGTAGAAGCAGAGAGATTTTCCCTAAAAGCAATATCATGAAGAATAGTAATGTCGATTGGAGGGAAGCCAGAAACAGCATAAACTGAGTCGTAACTTATTGTGCGATAACCACATAGGACCCGTAAAAGTATCCTTCTTTGTATGCGTCGCAGATACTTGGAATTCATCTTTCTTTTAGGTGCCTCGCCCCAAACTCTAGAGCCATACAAAATGAAAGGCTCGATTCCTTGCTTATAAATGAGAGAATGTACATTGAAATTTATTCCGAACGTGTTGCGAGCAATCCGATTTAATCCACGCTGTAATTTGTCACATTTCTCGGATATGTAACTTAAGTGTTGCTTCCAAGAAAATTTAGTATCAAGAAGAACCCCAAGATACTTCATTTGCTTTACCATAGTCAAGGGAGTTCCATCGAGATATAGCTGAAATGCATCATAGCAAACGTTTCGTTTTTCAATAGCCATGAATCTGGTTTTATCAGGATTAAAATCCAATTTAAAACTTGGACGTAATAATTCTAAGTGGGGAGAATGAGCATATCGAAAAGTCAATGTTAAAAGATTATTTTAAAAAAAATTATGTATTTACTGAAAGGAAGCAAAACAAACTACATTCTAAACTATGAAAAGTAACATATGTTTATTCTATTACTAAAATGTAACTTAAAAGTAGCAAATATAAAATTCAATGCTTATATTGATAATTTGTATGATTTATAAATAAAGTCGTATTGTGCAGCTTCAGCGAAAAAGTACATTAATACGTCATTACATACATTTTATTGTTGGAGGGGGGAGGGGAACGGTGAAATTTATGATTTAAAATTTGGTAGCTAATATTGACAATATGAAAAACTCTGCATTAAAGGGAAGACGTTAAGTAGTAAAAACCAGATTCTGCGGTCTAGATGATTGCGATGTTGGTATCTGCCGTACGGGTTGTAGAATTCATCATAAACGATGACATTTTGCTTAAATTTTTTTTTAATTATTTATCTAAATATAAAAATGTATCGAATTCAATAATATATTTTGATGATTTAACAATAATACGACTTAAACCTCTTAAATGCCACAGATGTATAAAAATGTCACAGTCAGTCATAGCTTTATTTTTCCCGTACATATATATATAAGTTTTTCCAAAGTGCGAAAAACTTTGTGTGCGCACTACTACTAATAAAATTATTCTGAATACTGTGGAACGCAAGAAAATGACGTTGACATCTTGTTTGCAAAGGGTTTACTTTTCCCAAAGGATTCACTTATTTATTTCTGTTATCAACACTACCCCTCCTCAATAAAACACATACACACGTCTGCTTGTAACACTATGGCATTGGAAAGCGAATCACATAACTTTTAATCAATAGTTAGGGGAATACTTATTAACCGTACAAATTATCAAGATCATTGTTATTTATTGTGTATCCTTACTAATATTATAAACGTGAAAGTTTGTATGGATGTTTGTTACTCTTTCAAGCAAAAACAACTGGAAGAATTTTAATGAATCTTTATAGAAATATAGCATATACATCAGAATAGAGCATAGGCTATAAATTGTAAAATGTGTGAAATGTTTAAAATATAACAATAATTGTCAAGTAAGTAGGAAATATTTCTGCCATCTGCAAGCTATTCTGACGTGCGCTACACAAAATTCCACGACAGTATAATATCTTTTCTGTGTGAAAAAGCCAATTTTGTTTTGCCTACGCCAGGCACTCGCTTCTGATTTATTAATTGAACAATGAAATCCCTAATTTTTTTTTATTTCTGAAAATGTTTTGGATGGAGAGGTTGTTTTAAATCTCTATCTATTTGAACAGCAGACATTATTTTTTTCATGTGTAAGCCATTATCACCAAAATAGTGAGCCATGCATATAATAAAAATTGATTATTTATTTCTATGCACATATTTCTTATGATTTTATTATGCACATTTAGTAGTAACAAATTATTTCTTCGTTTCTTCGCTTCTTCACGTCACATGGATATGGATCTGCAATAGATGCTCCATCCGCTATCTGATAATGTACTTTGGCGCTGACAAGTGGAAGACCTGATTTAGTATCAAATTGATATATTTATCAAAATAAATACTTTAATCGCATCTGGTACTTATATTGGAAATCTTCACTCTTTGAAGAAACGTTGATGTAAAAGATTAAATGTCAATAAAATTTGTAATATCGGATAAAACCTAGGTATTCTAATTTTTCTTTAGTGAGATGTAAATCCAATGTTTATGAAACACAGAAAACCAACTTAACACGTAAATTTCTCATTTATTTAAAGAGAGTTTTTTACTTTAATTGTTAGCGAATTTGGGATCTAATGGTGCTATTATGTTTAAAAATAAATATTCGTTTGAAAACAAGACTAAACAAATGACAATTTTTATTCATATTTCAGAAATAAAATGAACCTGGAAGAAGCTGCAACGAAGCTATTACGAAGCTATTACGTTCATGATGTGAAACCCTAAGTTTGATCCACTTCTTACAAGAAAACTTACCTAAAGTGTGTGTACTACGGAGCAGACCTTGCGTATATGATCAACTAATTTCTAACAGAGAGAACTAATTACATTCTACTGAATTATGAGCTGAAATCTATAAAGAGGTTCACAAAATAAAAACTCATTTCTTTAAAAGAGTAATTTACCAATTTCAAGTGGTGGTTGTTTATTTTTATTTATTTTTTTTGTTTTATATGATTGACAGACCAGTTACGCTTGTTTCTCTTTCTTTACTTTCTATTGAAAAACAAAACATCTATAAGCTATTTACAAGCGCAGCATATTTTACGTATTTTATTATTGTGAGCATCGAGTATTAGAGTCCAATTAATACTCACGTCAGCGTAATACAGAGAAAAATCCATATAAATAAAAGAAAAAAATAAAAAGACGTGAAGAAACTTTACCTACACTGAGTATGACAGTTTTGTAATTAGACATTTCTATCTAAAATTAAATATTACTATGCATTTTAAAATAATATATATTATATATATATATATATATATATATATATATATATATATATATATATATATATATATATATATATATATATATATATATATATTATAAGTATATATATATATATATTAACAATATCTTAAACTGGGAACTACAAATTAAAATAGTAGGATCATCTATAGGCAACACGAACACGCTATACGGCGATAGAGGCTTGACTTCAGTGAGTAATATCAAGCTTATCAAGTACGCACATTCATATCGTAATGCAATTAAAAGTTGTTTTTTTTAAAGAAAGAACCTTTCTTTACACGATGCACCTCTTAAACGTTTCCAAATCATTGGAAGTCAAAGCTTCCATTTTTCTGCATCGATAACCACTAGAAATTTAAAAAAAAATTACAAATAAATTCATTGAGATTGTTAGAAAATTCGTCTTTCCTATTGTATTGGAAACTCCTTTCTTGACAGGTTTCGCTTCTCGAGACCAGTCGAAAATTGAAAAAGAAGAATTTTAAGTGAATGTTTCAATACTAACATGTGCTCTGCTGTGGAAGTCGTAGGTTCTATTATTTTAAGGTTAGCAACATCCCAAAATCGAATCTAAGTATTCTAAACAATCGTAAGATTCTTCTCGAATTCATACGATACAATCCGGCCAAGATATTTATTCATCGTATTTTTCAAAATACATTTAAGTTTTCTTTTATTGATTTATTATTATTTTTTTGCAATATTGTAACAACAAATCATCACATTTGAGAAATAACGACTGAAATATAAAAGTATGTTTCAATATAATTTCCTCTAATATACTGACTCATTTTAAAAGCAAATTCCAAGACTTAAGGCAGTCGCTCTCAAAATGTGTTCCGTGGTACCCGGCGCCTCTTTTTAGGAGATAAGTGAAGATCTCTCATTTAATGATAGGATATTTTTCCTTTTATTCACTTTGGAAGGATTCAAGCAAAAACTGAAAGATGCGCCTTCCTAAAGTAGATCACTGAATTGCCCTCGATGAAAAAGCTGTACTAGAGCTTGTATTTCGATCAAGAATACTGATTCATTTTTTACAGTTACCAAACCACATGCAATATTATATTTAATACAAAAGAATAAACACAGTTCAAAGACATGGAACGTACTTCATATTGAGACAATATCATGGTGTTTGCCTCCATTTTAGTTTCTTAATTGAATTCCTCCTCAGCGCCCCATCTACACTTTGGTGTAAAAACAGCGCTATCTTGATTGCGTGATTGAATATTAACGTCGCACTGTTCAGCTACACGAGGGCTTTTGGCGACGGACCACGTAATTTTGAACCGTGGTCAAGTGACGTGGACGACACCTGAGCTGGCACCCCCCTCTCCTAACTACCACACCACACCAACGGGAGGACGTTTCAGCTCTCGACAGATTTAACGTGCATCGCTGCCCTACACGGCGGGTCTTTGGTGGTACTGGGCTCGAACTCGTGATAAAGCAAGCCACGGTCCGATACCTATACCACTCGGCTACCGCGGCCACGCTATCTTGATTGCAATAAATAATATATTGATACAAATATTTTACAATTGCAATCACTTAATTTAAATAGTTTACTTATGTACAAAATATATTTGAAATTAATCTTTTGGAATATTTTTAATTACATGTTTACTGTTTTTTTAAAGAAAGAAAACACTTTTAAACGCTTTGTATAATTAGGCGCAGCTAAGTTATTATTATAAAAAAAATTTAAATCCCTCAACAATGTATACAAAAGGAGTGAGCAAAATCTTAGGGATCTGCCAAGTAATGCTGATATATGGAAGTGTTTGCAAAGGATTTACTTATTTCAGAGGATTTGCTTATTTATTCCGGTTCTCACCACTAGTCCCCCCCCTCCCTCAATACAACACATACACACGGCTGCTTGGATAACTGGAACATTCGGTAGCAAATCGCATTACTTTTAATCGGTAGTTAGGGGAATAATTATTAACCGTACAAGTTATCAAGTTTATTGTTAATTTGTGTGTATCCTTACTCATATTTAAACGCGAAAGTATGAATGTGTTTGTGTTACACTTTCAAGCAAAAACAACTGAATGGATTTTAAAGAAAATTTACAATAATACAGCTTATACATCAGAATAACACATAGGCTATAGTTTATTAAGATATTGAGTGAAATGGCCAAAATTTAAGAATAATTAAGTAAGTAGGAAAAATTTCTGCCATCTACAAGCAATTCTGACGTGCGCTACACAAAAGCCCGCTACAGTATATATCTTGTATGTGTTTTTATATGCCAGGCGCTGGATTCTAATTTATTCATTTGGTAGGTGTAATCCGTATTTTCTTATTCCAGAATGAATCTAAGTTTTTAAGGGAAGAGGGTTTTTTTTTAAATCTCTCTTTATTTGAAAAGATACTATTGATTTTTTCTCGTGTAAGCCACTATCACAAAAATAGTGAACCATACATACAATAGAAATTGAGAATTTATTGCTATGCTCGGTTATTTTTTTTTATTTCATAATGCACATTTTGTAATATCAAATTGAACCTTATATCAAAATAAATATTTTATTACTCCGGGTACTTAAGAGTAGATAAACTTTCTTTTCACACTACATTATTTGGACAATTTTCAAAATTTGTCTGTGGTTAGTAGTTAAATATAGCGCTATAATTTTGATTGAATATAGGCAAATATTGCATTTTTTAAGTGCAAAAATAAAAATAACTACTGTATTGTATTTTTAGTTTGAGTGAGTGAAAATTAACGTTGCACTGTTCAGCAACACGAGAGCTTTTCGCGGCGGACTACGTAATTTTGAACTATGGTCAAGTTACATAAGCAACACCTGATCTGGCTACCCACTCTCCTAACTACCACATCACACCAACGTAGCAGGAATAATCTTTGAAATCCACTCTTCCAAGATATATGGCAGATCCAGTTCTATAATGAGTATTTTTAGCGGGGAAGGTGAATAACTTTGTAGCAGAAATTCCGTTTTCAGCGGATTGTAAAGATTATCATTTTTGTCCCGAAAAAATAATTAATGTCGCAATCTAAGTGTCTTATGTTTCTGTATGTTACTGAAAACCTTAAAAAACGATTTACTACTTATTTTATGTGAATAGTGTATATACTTAATTTTACAGTGGAATACCTTTTATTAATTCAATAGCTCTAACAGATTACATTTCCCAAAGTTGAGTATTTGTTTATGTATTTTCCTTAATTTTCAAAGTAGAGATCCAAAAAAAAATACATGAAAAAAACCCCTGCAGTAAATCTTAATGTGATAGATAAAGGACTAACGAGCATCGCGCCCCTACTCGGCGGATCCTTAGAAGTACTAGGCTCGAACTCGTGACAAGGCCAGCCACGATCCGTCACATTTAAGTAGCTAGACATTTGCCAACTTGAATCTATCGCCTACATTTCGCTATGTTTGTCATTGAATCGCAATTACAATTTAAGAAACGGCGCTGCTTGCGAATATTACAATTTTAACAAAAAATAAAAACAACAGAAAGTAATAGTAAAGTATTACACTTCCAGATATAAATTATTTACTCTAGTTTAAACATTCATTACACAAAATTTGTAAAATAGTGTTAATTTTGCTAAGCAGATGTCAGTTTTGGTAGGTGTTTTCAAACATCGACGCACAAGAGAGTTACTAAGGGATATAAATAAAAAAAATCCTTTTTATCAGCTATTAGATCTACAGACTTAAAATTAAACAAAGGAGTTTTATTTTCTTTCTTTTTTTTCTTTTTTGGTTAGGCTGAGATATGCAAAAAGCGTTTTGTTTAATTTGCAATTCACGAACAACTAACTCATTAAAACCTTCTTCATACTTCAATCTGTGTTGCTTAATTTTTCAGTACACACGTGCAAAGAACGGGTATATCAGCTAGTTATTTTTTATTTGACAACACCATGGATCACTAGTAATTATTAAATACTTCTTCTTAACTTTAACTTCTTTTAACTTCAATAAATTCTAAACTAAACTATGCAGTGCTGATACATTTATAAGTGTATTATGTCAGTGTAAATCTGAATTTATTTTTATTATGTCAGGTTGTATTTTGTACCAATTTATGAAAATAAACACTGTTTTTAAATAAACTATTGTTTTTGATTTTTCAATATGCTCGCGACTTCATAAACTTTTGACGCTTCCCAGGGCGAGGGGGACACACTATTTGGATAAACGTTGATGTAAAAGATTACATGTCAATAAAATTTGCAATATCGGACAAAATCTAGGTATTCTAAGTTTTCTTTAGTTAGATGTGAATCCAGTATTTATGAAACACGGAAAACCAACTTAACACGTAAATTTCTAATTTATTTAAAGAGAGTTTTTTACATCAATTTTTTAACAATTTTTGGGTCGAATGGTGCTATTATGTTTAAAAATAAATTTTTGTTTGAAAATAATACTTAAAAAAATGACATTTTTTATTCATATTACAGAAAAGAAATGAGCCTGAAAGAAGCTGCAACACTGAACACGAAACTAATACGTTTATGATGTAAAACCCTAAGTTTGATTTATTTTTTACAAGAAAACTTACATAAAGTTTACAACGGAGCAAATTTTGCGTATCTTCTAGAGAGACTAATCATGTTCTACTGAATTATGAGCTGAAATCTATGAAGGGTTTCGAAACGGAAAAACTCACTTCTTTAAAAGAGTAATTTAACATGTTTAAATGGTTGTTTTTTTTATTTGTGTTTCATATGATGGACAGACCAGTTACGCGTGTTTCTCTTTTTACTTTCTATTGAACCACACAATATCTATAAGCTATTTATTTACAAGCGTAGCTTATTTTACATATTTTATTATTGTTAGCATCAAGTATTAGAGTCCAATTATTACTCACATCAGCGTCTTACAGAGAAAATTCCATATAAACGAAAGAAAAAAAGAAAAAACATGAAGAAACTTTACCTACAGTGAGTATCACTGATTTATCTTAAGACATTTCTTTCTAAAATTTAATATTACTGTGTATTTTAATATAAAATATATTACATTCCCTATTATTGTTTATATATATTTTAACAATATGTTAAACTGGGAACTACAAATTAAAAAAGTAGGATTATCTATAGGTAATACGATCACGCTATATGGCTATAGAGGCTTGGAGTCAAGGAGAAGTATTGCTTATGAGGCACACACATTTATGTGTTAATGCAAATAAAAGTATTTTTTTAAAGAAAGCATTCACGATGCACCTCTTAAACGTTTCCAAATCATAGGAAGACAAAACTTCTATTTTTCGGCATGAATAACCACTAAAACCATTAAAAGTTTACAAATAAATTCATTGAGATTGCTAGAAAATTCGTTTTTAATTTTTTCTTTAAAACTCCATAGTTGACAGGTTTCGCTTTGCGACACCTGTTGAATATTAAAGTTCAAGAAGAATTTTAAGTAAATATTTCGACCCTAACCAGTGCTCTTCTTTGGTAAAAATAGTAAGTGCTACTATTATACGATTAGTAACTCTCAAAAAAGTGTCGAGGTGATAGTAGCCAATTTTTTATATTCACCCATCTTGCTATGCTGGCACAGTTGCAGTCGATACTTTCAATCGAATTTTGGTTCAACGGAAGATCCGTGATATTACAGGGCTAACGTAATCTTGATATTTAAAGGTTTTAAGTCATGTCACCAGCTTTATCTAGAATGAAGACGACATTGTCAATCGCTTGTAAGATTCATTAAGACCATACAAAAAAACTTAGTTTACAGCGTAGAAGTCTACAGTAAGCAAACCAAATCTTGCTTCTAATTGTGTTTAAGCAAATTTAATGTCGTCAGGTAATTTGTCTTAGAAATAGCTGGCGAAGTTCCCTGATTTATTTTTAAAAATGAATTGTCTAAAATTCAGTGTTAGTGCATTACTTAATGATTTAATTTAATTTAATTTATCTAGAGTCCAAAAAAATTTAAAAATTTAGTTTCTTTTTGATACCATAAAAAAATTATTTTTTCTTTTCGTAGAAAATCGAAACATTCTATTGCATATACCAAAACGAAAAAGTATAATTTTTACTTTTTAAAGGTTAATAATATATTTGCTAACATAAATCATAATCTTAATAGGATTTTTCAAAACATTGGACATATCTTTATTAAAAAAAAGCAATGAATCAAATTATTTGTTGATTCTAACTCATAGACAGGAACTAACGCCTAGTCATTATTTGCTTTTTAGCTCGAAAGTACTAAAGAAAGTTCCGGTTCTTAAAGAAGTATTTGAAATATCTACAGGTTTCAGAGTCATGCAGAAATGCACAGTATTTTAAAAGTGTTAACAATACCTCACACTATAAAGAGATTATAAAAATATTCGACTTGTCACATTGGTGCTTATTCTTATATACTACTACAAGTACATGTAACTACGAAACATTTTGCGAACTCTAATTAAAATTGTAATAAATAAAATTCTTAAAGTTAATTCTATTTGAAAAAAATGTCGGATTCTTCTCGATTTCATACGATATTTATTCATCATTTTTTTCAAAATACATTTAATTTTTAATCTGTTTTTTTTGTTGCAATATTGTAAAGAAATCATCACATTTGAGAAATAACGACTGAAATATAAAAGTATGTTTCAATATAATTTAGTTTAATATACTGACTCATTTTAAAAGCAAATTCCAATGACTTAAGGCAGTCGCTCTCAAAATGTGTTCCGTGGTACCCGGCACCTTCCTAGGGCATACGTGAAGATCTCTCATTTAATAATGAGACATTTTTTTCTTTTTTTCACTTTGGAAGGATTCAAGCAAAAACTGAAAGATGCGCCTTCCCAAACTAGATCACTGAATTGCCCTCGATGAAAAAGCTGTACTAGAACTTGTATTTCGATCAAGAATATTCATTCATTTTTATAGTTACCAAACTACGTACAATATTATATTTAAAACAAAAGTATAAACACAGTGAAATGATATAGAACGGACTTTATAGTGAGACAATATCATGGTGTTTGCTTCCATTTTTGTTTCTTAATGGAAATCTATCTGAGCGCCCCCTCTACACTTTGGTGCAAACGGCACTATCTAACCTGTGCCGTATGATCGATTTATACAGTTATTTTACATTTGCTCACACAATTTAAATAGTATACTTATGTACAATAGTTTTTTTTAAAATTATTCTTCTGTAATATTTGTAATTTTAAGTTAACCCCTTTTTTAAAGGAAAAAAGGACTTTTAAAATCTTTGTAAACTTAGGTGCAGCAAAGGTATTATAAAAAAAAAAAACTTTAAATCACTCATCAATGTATTGGAAGTAAGAAAAAAAAGTGTGCAAATCTTACGGATCTGCCAAGTCATGCTGATATATGGAAGTGTTTGCAAAGGATTTGCTTACACAATCCAATTCACAGTTCCAAAACGTGAAATTAGGCGGTCACCAAACGTGTCTTTCAATAAATCGATTGTGGCACGAGCTATATGACATGTTGCGCCGTCTTGTTGGAACCACAGTTCCTGGACATCATGATTGTTCAATTCAAGAATGAAAAAGTTAGTAATCATGGCTCTATACCGATCACCATTGACTGTAACGTTGTGGCCTTCATCGTTTTTGAAGAAGTTCGGACCAATGATTCCACCAGCCCATAAAGCGTACCAAACTGTCAGTATTTCTTGATGTAACGGTGTTTCGACATACACTTGAAGATTAGCTTCACTCCAAAAGCGACAGTTTTGTTTGTTGACGTAGCCATTCAACCAGAATTGCGCTTCATCGCCAAACAAAATTCGCTTATGAAAATCGGGAACAACGGCAATCTCGTTTTGGGCCCATTTGACGAATCTACGCCTTGCTTGATGATCGTTTTGATGAATTGCGAAACCAAACTGAGAATAAATCACTTGACAGCTGTTAAATCGGTCTCCATCTTGGAAAGTAATGCCAACTTAAACTTCTATACCTGGAAAAAAACACTCTTTACATCAGAAAAACACATGCTCTAAAATTTAAAAGATATTGTGTGAAGTGTCCAAAATATAATGATAATTGCCAAGTAAGTAGGAAAATTTTCTGTCATCAGCAAGCCATCCTGACATGCGCAGAACAAAAGCACGCGACAGCATATATCTTTTGTATGTGAATATGTCTTTATTGTTTTGTCTACACCAGGCACTGGCTTCTAATCTATTTCCATGATAAGTGCAATCCCTATTTTTTATTTCAGAATAAAACTAAGTTTTGAAGAGAGAGGTTTTCGTATATAAATCTCTCTTTATTTGAACATCTACTACTGATTTTTTTTCATGTGCAAGCCATTATCGCAGAAACAGGCATCCATATATACAATAAAATTGATAATTTAGTTCTATGCACGGTTATTTTTTTTTGAATTTATTATGCATGTTTGTTAGTAACAAATTGAACCTTACATCCAAATAAATACTTTTATAACCTTTGGTACTTACAGTAGATAAACTTTGTTTTTCACGCTACATCATCTGGACATATTTTCAGAATTTGTTTGTGGTTAGTATTTAATCATAACGCTATAATTTTAATTGAATAGGCACATATTCCATTTTTAAGTATAAAAAAATAATAACTACTGTACTGTATTTTTTGGAGTGAGTGAATCAGGGAATGTTAATGTCGTACTGTTGAGCAACACGAGGGCTTTTGCGACGGACCACGAAATTTTAAACTTTGTTCAAGTTACGTGGGCGACACCTGAGCTGCCTAACCCCCCTCCTAACTACCACACCACACCACTTAGCAGGAATATACTTCCAATACTTAGCAGGAATATTCTTTGAAATCCACTCTTCCAAAATATATGGCAGAAAGGGTTCTGTGATGAATATTTTAGCTTGGAAGGCGAATAATTTTGTAGCAGAAATTGCGTTTTCAGTGGATTGCAAAGATTTTTTTTTTGTCCCGAAAAAATAATTAATGTCAAAATTTAAATGTCTTATGTTTTTGTATGTTAATGAACACCTTAGAAAATGACTTAACTATTTGTTTTAAGTGAACAGTGTATATAATTATATTTACAGTGGAATATCTTTTATTAATTAATTAGCTCTAACGGATTAAATTTCCCAAAGTTGAGTGCTCTTTTACGTATATCCCTTAATTTTCAAAGTAGTGATCCAAGAAAAAAATTGCATGGAAAAAAACCCCTGCAGATTAAATAATACTGTTGATTGTATAAGGAAACGTCTGTGTATGCAATAAAAAGATATATTCAGGCCATGTTGGCGAATGTTCACTTTCGTGATGGCTTAACCAGATCTTTCTAAAGTACGAAATAATATGAACACACACACCTTAAACATTCATAAATTTGACTTGTATCCAACTTACTTCTCGACGATCTTTAGGTTGAATCGAAAAATTAAGTATAATGTCTACAAAAATGCTACCTGTTTTTTTGCAATCTGTTATTTAACAAACCGATTACCAGGATTGTATCCACTGGATTGCATAAGGAAACGATTTATAACCTTCACACTCTAAAAAGGAAGCAAATTAATGAAAAACTCTTTCTATTTAAAAACTGGTTTCTTTATCAGAAACCTTCTGAAAAAATCAGTGCATATTGATTATCTTAATAACTGTCGCTGTCCATATGGCTCGCAGAGCGAGCCTCCATGCTATATCATAGTTGTTAATGGTGCCTGATGGAGTAGCAGTCCTTGGTGGAGAAGGAACTACTTGATTGGTCGTTGGTACTTGGAGAGAGGGCGTGGCTATAAGGCACTTAGAAATGAAGTTAAAGTGGTGAAAAAGTCCCTCCTGGAATGGCTGAAAGGCTACCTTGTTATTGGACGAGTGAGATGAGTGAACTGGCACTAGATTAACTGACCTGAAGTTATTGAGAGAATTGCGGAATGGCAAGTTGCCTTTGTGGAGGAATTGTGAGGTCAGTTACTGTTACGGCGGATTATAGAAGTCAAGGAGAATTCTCCTTGGCATTTTAGTATTGTCATGGGGTATATAGTTTTCCAGATTTAGAATATGGTAATTATTAGTGAGAGATAGTGAATCAAAAAATTTAACAGCAAGTTTCTTAATGAAATTTTTAAATGTCGGGAGTTTAAGAGCTTTGTAAATATAGGAGTTTTTCATATACATATTCGCATCAACAATAATGCGAATAGTTTTATTTTGAAATATTTCTAACATTTTTAAATCAGTTTTAGAAGCATATCCCCACACAGGACAACCGTAACTCGAAATGGGCCGCAAAATGGTTGTGTACAGAAGTACCTTATTTTCTATTGCCATTGTGGAATTAAAGCAAATTAGGGGGTAAATTAATCTTAGAGCATTCCGGGATTTGTTTCACGCAGAAGTAATGCGTTGTTTCCATGTGAGTTTATTATTCAGTAAGAGTCCTAGGTTAACTGTAATTTGAGACCATTGGAGTGGTGTGGAATATAGTGTTGGCGGTGTTGCAGGTTTTCTTTTCCTTGTGAAAAGTACTGCAACAAATTTGTCAATATTAACTTTGATTTTCCAAGTATTAAATTATGTTTCAAGTAGCGTAAAGTGATTTTTCATAGCTTTGGTGACATATTTGTGATTTTTGTGTATCGCAGGTATGGCAGTATCACCAGCATAAATATTGAGACTGGTCTCGTGGTGCGTAGGTATGGCGTTTATATAGATGTTAAATATAACTGGCCCGAGTAAACTAACTTGGACGGTCCCGATATTAACATCATATGAATTTAAGAGAGTGACCTTAACTCGAACTTGATAGGATCTGTTAGTAAGATAAAAATTAAAAATGTGAATTAGAGCAGGAGAGAAGTTGTAAATTATTAGATAGTAAATTAGACGACTGATCCAGACTCGATCGAATGCCTTCTGAATATCCAGAAAAACAGCTCCCGTGGATCTGTTCGTCTGAAATCCAGAAGTAATTTTCTCAGTCAGTCTGAGGTGTGGATGACAGGTGGAGAGGCACCTTGTTAAACCAATTTGATTGGGGTTAATAAAGTTAGTATCTGAAATGAAGGTGTTAACCCTATTAAGAATGATGTGTTCAGTAATTTTACTGAGGAATGATAGGAGAGAAATAGGTCTAAAAATTGTTGGATGATGGTTATTTTTATCGGGTTTTTTAATTGGAAAGGTAATAGCACTTTTCCAATTTTTTGGAAAATGTCTAAATTTTAGAATTCTGTTAAATAAATAAGTGAGAATTAAAAATGCTTTGAGCGGGAATTTTTTAAACATTTTATTGAAAAGCATGTCTGAACCTGGAGATTAATAATTTTTTACATTACTAGCATAATTAATTATTTCATTTGGATCAGTTGGACTGATGGGAATGGAAGGTGGGTTTGAAAAGAAATTTTCTAATGTATTATTTACGAGTGAATCTATATTTGTATTTAAGTTCTGTGGTCTTACATTACCAGTACTTTGAAGTTGCTACACATTTGCCAACTTGAATCTATCGCCAAGATTTCACTGTGTTTCTCATTGAATTGCAATTATAATTTAAGAAATGGCGTTGCTTGCGAATATTACAATTTTTACATAAAATAAGTACAACAGAAAGTAATAGTATTACATATTTTATTATTGTGAGCCTCGAATATTATAGTCCAATTATTACTCACGTCAGCATATTTCAGAGAAAATTCATATAAGCAGAAAGAAAAAGACACGAAGAAACTTTACCTACAGTGAGTATCACTGATTTATCTTAAGATAATTTATTTCTGCATTTAAATATTACTATGCATCTAATATAAAATATATTACCATTCCCTCTTATTGTTTATATATATTAACAATTTCTTAAACGTGGAACTACAAATTAAAAGAGTAGGATTATCTATAGGTAATACGATCACGCTATACGGCGATAGAGGATTGGCATCAGTAAGTAATATTACTTATGACGCACGCACAATTGTATGATAATGCAATTAAAAGTTTTTTTTTTAAAGAAAGCATGAACATATTCTTTTCTTCAAAACACCTCTTAACGTTTCCAAATCATAGGAAGTCAAAGCTTCCGATTTTCTGCATCGATAACCAATAACACTTTTATAAGTTTACAAATAAATTCATTGAGATTCTTAGAAAATTTGATTCTCCTCTTGTCTCTTAAGGCGCCATTCTTAACAGGTTTCTTTTTTCGAGACCAGTTGAATATCAAAAAAGATTTTTAAGTGAATGGTTTCTTGCGAGCCTGTTCTCTTGTGCAAAAGGCGTAGGTGCTGTTTTTCTAAGGTTAGCAACATCCAAATATAGAGTCGAAGTCACAGTAGCTAATTTTTTTATATTCATTCATCTTGCTGTGATTCATTCACTGTTGCAGCCTATCCTTTCACTGGAATTTTGATTCTATAGAAGATCCGTGGTATAGCAGGGTTAACGTAATCTGGAAGTTTACAGCTATTAAGCCATGTCATTTATTTTATATAGAAAGAAGTGGCCATAGTAAATCACTTAGAGGATATTTAATATATTACAAAAAAGAACTTGTGTGTGTTTCATAGGTTGAAGTTCACAGTAAACAAACCAAATGTTGCTTCGAACTGTGATTAAGCAAATTTAATGTTAGTAGGTAATTTGTTTTAGAAATAACCGGCAAAATTCCGTTATTTATTTTTAAAAATGAACTCTTTAAAATTCAGTGTTTGTATAGTACTTAATGATTAACCACATCAGCTTACAAGGAATATACAACCCATACCTAGCAGGTATATTCTTTAAAATCCATTTTTCCAAGATATATGGCAGCAAGGATTCTATGATGAGTATTTTAGCGGAAAAAGCAAATAATGTTGTAGCAGAAATTGCGTATTCAGCGGATTGCAAAAATTATTATTTTTGTCCCGAAAAAATAGTTCATGTCAAAATGTAAGCGTCTTTTGTTTTTTGTATGTTAATGAAGACCTTGAAAAACGATTTGACTATTTATCTTAAGTGAGCAGTGTATATAATTATTTATATAGTGGAATATCTTTAAGTAATTAATTAGCTCTAACGCATTAAATTTCTCAAATTTGAGCATTTTGTTTAGGTATATCCCTTAATTTTCAAAGTAGTGATTAAAAAAAATATTGCAAGACAAAACCTGCAGTAAATCCTAATGAGCTAGATAAAGAGATGGTGGCCCTACACGGCGATTCTTTAGTGCTACTAGGCTCGAGTTCGTGACAAGGCCTGCAACGATACGATACCTTGACGACTCAGCTACCTCGGCCACGGAATGTCTTCGAAGTGTAGAAAAAGTATCTGCTCGAACTATGCCGCAAAACCGTAATTCTAATCTTTCCCAAAGCTCTAATAAAGCTCGAGCTATGAAAGTAGCTAGACATTTGCCACCTTGACTCTATCCCTAACATTTTGCTATGTTTTAATTGAATCGCCGTTATAATTTAAGAAACAGCGTTGCTTGCGAATATTACAATTTTAACATAAAATAAATACAATAGAAAATAATTGTATCGTATTACACTTCCAGATATAAAATATTGACACTATTTTAGCACCCATTACACAAAATGTGTAACAATATGTTCATTTTGCTAAACAGAGGCCTGTTTAGGAAGGTGTTTTCAAAATTTGACCCACAGGAGAGTTACTGAGAGTTATAAATAAAAAAAATTCTCTTTATCAGCTATTAGATCTTCAGAATTAAAAATTTTACAAAGGAGTATTTTTTTCTTTTTTTGTTCAGCTGGGATAAGCAAAAAGCTTATTTTGTTTTATTTGCAATACACGTAAAATTAACTCATTAAGAACTTTTCTTTATACTTCAACCAGTATTGTTTAACTTTTCAGTTCATCCATGCAAATAACGGGTCTATCAGCTAGTCATTTTATATATGACAACACCATGGAGTCTCTGGTAATTATTAAATACTTCTTCTTAGTTTATGGATCAATTAATTATAAAATACACTGTTTAGTACTGATATTATATCAGTGTAAGTATGAATTTATTTTTTATTATGTCAATTTGCGTATTTTGTACCAATTTATGAAAGTAAACATTGTTTTTTAATAAACTCTTGTTTTTAATTTTTCAATATGCTCACGACGCCTTTGTAGAGTTATCACTATTTCCAAAGAAGCGCACATCACAGTTTCAGAAACATTGATGTAAATGAAAAAAATGTCAATAGAATTTGTAATTCAGGATAGAAACTAGGTAATCTAAGGAACATATCATGCACACTACTTTTATTCCGAATTTGTTTCTACATATCTAAGCAAAAAATCTTTCCTCATATGAAAAATGTTTGGAAACCACAAGTAAATTGTTTAACAACTAAATGCTCAGATTTGGGTCAAAGTATAAGTAAAAGATAATTCCCCTAATTTCGCGATATGAAAGTAGAGCAGTGCAAGCACTACTAAGTTGCATGAAAAATATTTTTTATATTTTTTTATAACTATAAAGAAAGGAAGAATTTATATTTTCTGTTGTCTGTTTCTTACGTTAATAATTATGTTTAAAATAATTAATATACGTACAATTTTGTTTTTTAAGTTTTTGTTCAAGAAATAGTTTTATTTTATAATGCTTATTTTTATATTAAGGAACATCTTTAATGGATGCGACAGTGACGACGACATTCGTAAAGCAATTAAAATTCCTTCGTTTAAAAAGCACATTCAAAACCTATCAATCGATTTCTTTAACTACTCAATACTACAAAAAACATTAATATACATAACCTTGAAAATTATACTGCTCACATTAAGAGGAAACGATCCTTAAGAATTCTCCCGAACTCGTATAATCCTCCCTAACATTTAATTTAACTCTTATTTTTATCGCAATTTGTACTTTAATTGGTCACACACACACAATCATTCCTTTTTATTTAACTTCCTTTTTTTTAAATATCTTAATTAGAGGTGGTGTGCACAAACTGCCCGTCACACTTCGGCTCTAAACTGCCGCAACACCATGCGTGGTCAATTCGAAGAAGGGTCACCGCTTCGAAAACCCGCCAGTTGCTTTTTCGACTCCTAAAACTTTTTTCACTCATTTCTGGACATTGCGTCAAAACACACCACTCACACTCTCCCCCCCCAGCCAGAAATATGAGCCATTATCCTCACTTGCCAAAAGGAAAACTCTGTCTACGCCGCGCGATCGGACTTCAGTCTCCAAAATACATCTCAGAAGTAAAATTCCATGCCTTAAAGCGCTCGCCACCGCTCATCCTATAGCCATGAAGTACACCTTCAGCATGATATTCTTACTTCGTCGTTTCATCTAATAGATTTTTTCCAGACACGGGATTGAGGGTTCCCATTAACCCATATGCCCGCAGACATTTCCTGAGATTCCTGGATGCATCAGTGAGTGAATATTAGCATCGCACTGTTCAGCTACTCGAAGGCCTTTAGCGACAGAACTCGTAATTTTGAACCTTGGACAAGTGTAGAGGACGATACCTGAGCTGAAACCTAAATCACAGTAACAACTTGGGCACGTGTGAGCTCTCGGCAGATTTAACGTGTATCGCTTTCTTACAGTTTGTCTTCAACGGTACTAGGTGGCCGCGGTAGCCAAGTGATATATGTATCGGATCGTGGCTGGCTTCGTCACATGTTCAAGTCCAGTACCGCTAAAGACCAGTCGTGTTGGACAGCGATGCATGCTAACATCTTTCGAGAGCTGAAACGTCCTCCCGTTGGTGTGGCGTGGTAGTTAGGATAGGGGGTGTCAGCACAGGTGGCACATACGTCACTTGACCATGATTTAAAATTACGTGGGCCGTCCTGAAAAGTCTTCCTGTTGTTGAACAGTGTGACGTTAATATTCTTTGACTCATTCAGTGGTACTAGAAACGAACTCATGACAAGCCTGCTCCGAGACCATTCCCTTGACCACTCTTTAAATGAAGAATACGACCACTCTTTAAAAAAAGCTAAGTTAATTCATATAATAAAATTGTTAATATTTATTATTGACATCTCTATTCTCTAACTCTGCATGCTTAACGACGCGAATCGAATTTTCAAAATTTTTTCTAATTTTTGACAAATTGAATCATATTAGTCGATTGTATTGGCATGCCAAAGCTAAAAGTTTGTTGTCCTCTGCTCTAAAGTGTTATGCAAATTTCAGAGAAAAGAAACTCTAAATATAATTATAATTTCCTTTCTTTTTAATTCTCTTTTTTTAAGTTTTGTCATTTTACCTCAATTATGATGTTTTAACTGATACTTAACATTATGTATAACTATACACATTAGAAATTGAGTAAAAAGTGCTCAAAATTTCCGAATGCAAAATGGGAAATAAAACATTAAAAAGTATTATCTACTCTGCATAATATGTTTGAAGCTAAAAGTATATAAATAAAAGAAGTAAGAATAAGTGATTAAAACCCTATTTTTTTTAATTATTCAAAATGGAAATCCCCCCCCGATGAGTTTTGTCTAGTGTGAACTAATCATTTCAATTATTAATATAGTTGAAAGATTTTATTAACATAATAAAATGACTTTTCAATTAAATATTTAAAATATTTTTCTGTTTGGTGAGGGTAATAATAACTTTAAACTGTAAAATTACTCAAAATTATATAAAAGTACAGTGTTTCTATTTTATATCACATTCACACATGAATAACCACTTATAATTCTGAATTTGTGTAAATAAATTCATGGAATGTTTTGAGTGAAACATCTTACTTGAGTACTAACAGTAACCATTTATATTGCGCAGTCGGTGTGATTGCGGTTGTTGATAATAAACGCCGAGAAGTTCAGATGATTCAGTTGGAGCTCCGTGATTACTTTGGCTAAGACAGTGAGAGCTCGTAAGTCCTTTTAAGGGCTTTTATGGTCAAGTTGTTGGCCTCTAGTTGTAGTACGATGAGAAACTCTGAATCCGATATGGATTCAGCTTCTGCTAAATCTGATATATATATATATATATATATATATATATATATATATATATATATATATATATAAAAGAAATATGTATTATATATCAAAAATATATAAGAAATAAAAGATAAAGAACATAACAAGAAATAGCATATTAAAAATATAAAACCTGAACATGCAGAACAAAATTATAGAGAAATAAAAAAAAGAAACTACAAAAAAGAACCTAGCGAGTCAGAAAGCAATTTCGGACTTAGGACCGAATAAGTGGGGTTAAACTAGTTTGAAGGCGCCAACCTTCCCCCTTTGCAACTCGGTAGGAAAACCAAATAAAATAAAATAAACAAAGCTTCAGAGTTTGGATAACTCAGAGAGTATGAAAAAACCACTCATTACTATTATGTAACAAACTCTCCCGAACTCTTAATGCAGAAAAATCACAAAATAATTACGTAAGAAAAGTAGAAAAATGCTAAAACAATTACATAAGAAAAGTATCTTTCAAGAAATAATTTAACAAAATTTTCTTTACTCACAGAGCTTTTACGAGGAGAATCAAGCGTCTTGACATTAATGAAAATCGATTTTTCACCAAGTTATACAATTCGAAAATACATAAACACATCTTTTGAGCTGACTTTTAAACCAGCCAGCAAAGACAGGTATAAAAAAAAGAAAAAAAGACAACAATCAAATACGGTAGAATTTGAATTGGTTGATTGTCAAAAATGTAAATTTGCTAGGCTCTAATTTGGTTGGTTGTCAACAATGTGTAAGATGTTTAAGATGTGAGTACAAAAAATGTAAACTGTAATATGAGTGTTATGATATAATCTTCACAGCAAGACCACTAACATGCTGACTTTGAAATCCTATTGTTGTGTGGTGGTTTTGGAATTCGAAGTAGCAAGACGGTTAATGTATTTGTGATGAATATAAGTTCTTAAGAAATTAAAAGGGTATTCATGATCTAAACAACATTGAAAAAATTGTTTTATATTATTGTATTTATCTATTTTGTGGATAGTTAAGTTATCATTTCTAAATAAAAAATTCAAAATGAAATTTCTGCAAATTGATATATGCAAATTACTATTCCATACGGGAATTTTAATTATATAAAACTTAAACGAATCTCTTTTGTCAATAATGTTACTGACTACATTATTGTTAATAAGATGCAAGTCTAAATCCAAGAATTCCACCATATTAGAGTTGAAGTTAGTTTTAAGGAGCTTGAGATAATCAGGGTAGAACGTAATATTTAGTTTGTATTCACTATTTTTATACCAAGAATAATACGGACGACTTTGTCTTTCCGAGTAAAACGGCTCGACTTACCACGCCAAATCCAGTACTTGAACCTGTTGTAACTAAAAACTCTTTTGAGAACTTAGAGCAAGATACCGAACCCCAAATTATTCAAATTTATGAAATCCCGACTCCCAAGCCGCCTCCCCTATTTTTCTAAGAATTAATAAGGATTATAGAGACCAATTAAAAATACTAATCAATCAATTCCCAAAATTAAAGTTTAAAACTTCTGGGAGGGATTACCTTAGACTTTTTCTCGATTCTCTTGAAGAACAAAGGAACCTCGTTCATTTTATGGATGAAGTAAAACCATGGAATTCTATGTTATTCAACCAAAGAAAAATAAACAAATTAAAGTAGTTATTAAAGGACTGCCACATTGTACTAAACCCCAAGATATTGTTACTGACCTAGAAGAACTTGGCTACACTATAACCCGCTGTAAGCAACTTATTTCCAAAAGAACTAAACTTGATCTCCCCTTTATACTAGTTATCATGATAAGAAACTCCCAAAATGCCTCAGTAATTGATCTTTCCCGATTAGGATACATGGAAATCAAAGTAGAGAGATACTCCATTCGGGGTATCACTCATTGTTACCGTTGTAATAATTTTTGCAACACTGCAGCAAACTGTTACATGAACCCAAGATGTCTTAAATATGGAAAAGACAATACAACCAAAGAATGAAATTAAAGAGAGGCAAGATAACCCTTACTGCAATAAATGTGAAGTGTGTGGGCATACAGCCTGTTACACAAAATGCCCAGGATTTCCTAAACACCAAAAAGAAACCCCTATTTCTAATAGACATAATAAGAATTTTACCAGTAACCATGTTGTTGAAGAAATTGCCTTTGCCAGCATGCTTGCAGGAAAAATTGAAAGCAATGACCCCTCCCCCCTCGAGAGTAAAAATAATTCGGAAAGACAAAGTACTAGTCAAAATTCCCCCTCTCATGAAGATTACTCTAATGACTTCCAAAGCATAATTCATCTATTTAAAATCGTAGCTAACATATTCAAATAATTTCCAAACCTATCTCAAATTCTTCACACCCTTAAAATTACCAAAGACTTCCAGCAGCAAGCCTATTAGATTTTCGAAGCGCTTATTGGCTAATCAAGTTCTTTAAAAGCTAAAATTCAAAATTGTATTCTTACAATCACAATTTTTCCCTTTAATTTTTATTTGTATTTCTTCATTAATTTCTTCAATTTCAATAGTTTATTTTTCTATAACGAGTCACGCAAATTTTTCTCAAAGTCCAATAAGCTCACAAACCAATAAGAATCTTTCATCCAGCCGCCGATTCTCTGCCTCTCGCCATTGGCTCCAGCCCGCCGAGGCCACACCTCCTGAACCCCCAAACCAAAAATGCAACACAAGACCCACTCGGTCCCAGCTATGGAGTGAAGGAGTCTGACTAGATTCCAATCTCCAGAGAAATGTAAGCAATAAGCGATAATGAAATATCTATTAATTTGAATTCACGTAGACCGGTTTCTCTAAAGGATTATCGTAACGAAACCAGATTTTGAAAAGAAAAAAGTTTCATTTCCTTTCGTCATCGTTTAGCTTAATCTTTTTAGAGTATAGGTTGTAAACATTTTCTGACGCTATCGAGTGTGTAGCAATCATGGTAATTGAATAAGTTCACTAATGTACATTTAGTATTTATGAAGCCTATATCTAATACCTAATACTGATTCCGCTAAATGGTCGTACAGAGGAAAGTTGGATGCAATTGAAATGTACGACGGAATAATGTGTTCCCATTAATATGCCGATTAGAAACCGTTGTTCAAGTCATGGTAAAAGTGGCCATTCGTCAACGGTGGCCTCAATAATTCTTGAGATAACATGCATGTTGTTTTTGAAATAGCTCAATTGAAACATATGTAGTATTTGAGTGACATTAAAAGGCATAATTTATATCAGGCTACTGTCTCACGCTAATTTCAAGCTCTAAAAGTCCTATAGAATAAGTGCAATAATTGTTAAGCATATTGCATTTGATTAAATTAAATTCGATCGACAACTTGGATAGTTAGAATGCATATGAGATTCCATGTTTACTTCCAAAACTGAATCCCTTTTTACATTGCATTAAACAACAGAGTTAGATTGTTTCATATTTCTTCGATATAGTAACCTCAAAATGTGTGTGAATGATATTATTTAAAAATTATTTGAAGTTTATTCTCTAGAATTTCAGATATATTAAATATTTAAGCGTATTTTTTTTAAAAATAATTTAAGCTAATAATATACTTTTAAATATTTAAAGAAATAAAATTTAAATATAAAATGGAAAAATTTGAAAAAAAAATCACGTCATAAGAACATTTTTTTTTTTATATTTTTCAAAGAGAAATGGACAAAACATTCACTTTATAAATATTTAAAATTACAAATCTACTAAAGTTTATTGAAATTAATTTAAATCCACACAATTCTTTTTTTTTTTCTTTATTCCTAAAATAAAATGGTACACAAATTTAAAGAATGTTTTTATTATTCAATTTTTTTGTGTGTGCTTACACGAATCCAAAAAAAGGCGAGTATTCGTGTCTGTTTAATGAGAACGATTTAAACTAGTTTCTGACAATTTGTTCTAATATGAAGTCAATAAAGACGAAATCTCTCTCGTGGTTGAGTGAATAACAGCTGGATAAATGCGCAAGGTCTTGAGATTCTTTGCAAGCAGGAAATAACTTTTTCTTACTCGTGATCGTGAAATAAATCGTGTCTTAAAAATTCAACGTTGCCATACATCTCTTGTGTAGCAGAATATCTAAAAGTATCTAAGCAATTGTGAAAGATAATAATAATAATAATTATACAAATAAAAATAGCCTTTAAAAGTAGATTTGTAATGAAAAAAAAGGCCACTAACAACAAACGAACTTCATTTATATCGAAACTGGCATATGTGACCGACATATCGGACACATATTCTGGCGATAGTATTTATGTTCCAGTTTGGAATAAACGTGCTCGCTTGTTTTCAAGTAGCGATGAATACTTGATAGTTATTACAAGCTATTATTTAATTTGCAATTTAAAATGTTGGGGTGGAATATTGCAACTCGATTTTGAAGCTGATGTGTTCAACTGATTGAGCTAAAATTTTGTACACACGTTTAGTTTGGATGCAATACATGTTTTGATTATTTGTATTCCGAGATCGCAATCAGTTAAAAATATATTAATTAAAAGCCTTTTCCCCTGTTAGCTTTTAATTCTGCCTTACGTCTTATCGAATTGAGCTTATAGAAATTCAGATATTTCGAACTGTTTTAAAAACCCATGTTATTAATTCTATCATGCTGAAACGAAAAATAATGACGTAATCGGAAAGATCATTTATTTCGTCACTAAAAGGTGTAATTGTTTTTTTTAAAAAAAAAATATGATATTTTATATTTTTTACGATTTTTTCTAAATTGCATTCGCATGAAAGGGATTTCTTAATAGTTCCATATGAATTTTTTTCGTGTTAATGAATCGATATTCTGCACTAAAAAAGTTCAGGCTTTTCTCTTTTAGAATCAGTCATTTAAAAAATAAAATAACGAAAACCTTTTTTTCTACGATGTATAAAAATACTCAAATTTTTAATAAATCATTTAAAAACATAGTTATTTTTATAGATAACAACACGAAATTATTTTTTTCATTTTTAATATAGTATTATATTAGAAAAAATGAGCTTTAATATTTTGATTAATTCTGCTTTGTCCATTGTATTTTTGGTCTTACAGTGTTTATCCCCGTCCCCCGTTATCCTCTTGTTGCGTCTCGAGTGAAATATATGACATATGTACGTGGCCCGGCGGAGAAAAAAATTGAGTACCCCTGAGCTAGCCTGTTCAATATTAACCGACAAATGACCTTGCAACAATGATGCATTGAATGAAATGAATAGACTGAGAAGCCTATCCAGCGAAAATTAAAAAGTAAAAAAAAACCTTTTCTATAAAACAACCTTTTATTTAAATGCTCTAAAAAGAATAAAATAAACTTTTCTTTTAAAACTTATTTTTGCTATCAACTTATAATGTCGTTACACAATTTATAATATAAAATCTTGCTGCGAGATTTACCTATGTAGATAAACAATCAAATTAAATAATTTGATGTGTTTGATTTTAATTTTTAAAATTTTCAAACTAAGTAAATACGTGTATCTCACAACCAGCGTTTATATCATAAATTGTGTAACGACGTTATAAGTTTTGGTAGCAAAAAAAAAGTTTAAAAAGAAAAGTTTATTTATTCTTTTAAGAGCATTTAAATAAAGGTTTGTTTTTTAAAAAAGGTGTTTTTTTACTTTTAATTTATTTAAATTTTCCCTTCCCTTCTCAAAATAAACACACATTTCCAATATTCTTTTTCAAAATTAATTACTTTTTCCCCTCCCTGTATCCCGGCGTTGCACGGGCTTTTACAGAGTGCATATCTAAAAATTTCCTTTTTCGAAATATCTTCACTTCTATCTTTGTCAGACAGGGTTCTTTCCCACCGGCATTGCACGAACTATTTTTAATGCGTAACATATTGTCATGGAAATTTCACACTTAAAGGTGTGCATGTGTTATTTCTATATTAATGTTATAACAAAATTGTCGTGGTAATTTCCCGCAATTAATTATTACTGCCGTTTTAAAATTTTCGCTGCCGCTGAAGACCAACTATTAAAAAAATCGATGCACGTTGAATTTGTCGAGAGCTTAAACTTCCCAATAATGGCGTAGTGTGGTAGTTAGGAGAGATATGTGCCAATTATTGTTTCATTCTCTTCACTTGACCATGGTTGAAAATTTCTTAGTCCGTTTCCAAAAGTTTTCGAGTAGGTGAAGAGAATGACTTTAATATTCACTCACTTTCTTTGGAATTTTCAGCCCCCAGAAACGAAAATTTACCTTTTTTTTTAAATAGCTGTATGTTGAAAATATATAAAAAAGCAGAAATTTTTATAATTTCAAAATTCCATAACTATATTAGATGTTGATTGTAATGTTTCAATTCATAATTGGGATTGTGTTTACCTACACATAAAAAAAATGAGGGGTGGCTGAACTCAAAGTTTAAAAATCTGAATTTGGAAACTAAACAGTAAAAACTAAAATCTGATAGGTATAATACGTACAAGGCTAAAAGTATAAAAAAAAGGAATTAGAAAACTAAAGCTGAATTATGTGTGATTCCCCAATTTAAGATTTTGAAGTTTACAAATAAGAAAAAAAAATTAATATTATTAGTTCTTTTAAGTGAGCTACTCATTTCAATTTGTGATGTCATTGAAAGACCTTCTTTACACACAAAAATGATTTCGAATTAAATATTTAAAAGATTTCTGTTTATATACATGTAATAATTTTAAATTGTAATATTACTCAAAATTATAGAAAACAATAGTGTTTGTAAATTAAATAATATTAACACAAGAATTACCACTTATAATTGCGAATGTGTATAAATAAATTCATCGAATACTTTGCTTGATACTAATATTTTTATGTTACGTCTTCTAAGTTCTATGAAGGTTTCTGATAACGAAACCAGTGTTCGGATAACTATAGTTTACATTTTTTTCTCATTCTTTTGTTTAGTATAACGATTTTTTTGTTAAAAGATGTAAATAATATGCATATGGATGCGTAATATCTTTGTGTTACTTTAAATGAGATTTAATTTACTTGGAGATTGTAATACTCACAAGCAAAGCAGTGCCTTAAGAAATAATGGAGATTCAATGAAATCTTGACAGTGGAGCCAACTTGGCTTCATTTTTACAACCTTTTATTTAACTTGCAATGTAAAATGTTCTAAAAAGAATCTTCCAACTGAATTTTTTGAAGCTGATGTCTTCAACCGATTGAGCTGAAATTTTGTGTACACGTTTAGTTTGGAGAACAAAGCATGTTTTGAGGATTTATATTCCAATATCCACCTAGTTACTATAACGATCTTTTTTCAGGTGTTAAGTCAAGCATGTTAACAATAACAAAACTATGAACCGGAGGCATAGCTCAGAAAATAAAGCGCTTGCTTAGCATGTAGAGGTACAGGGATGAATACCCGCTCCTCCAATTATTATTTTTCGTGTAAAATATTATGAAATTCATTTTATTTGTACAATGGGATATTTTCCCATATATCCACTAAGCACTCGTATAAAGCCTGTTATGTTTTACAAGCTTTTATTTTATTTGAAACATAAAATGTTCGGATGAAATCTTGCAACTCAATTTTGAAGCTCATGTCTTCAACCGATTGAGCTGATATTTTGTGTACTCGTTTAGTTTGGATGAAAATGCATGTTTTGACCATATATATTACAATATCACAATTAGTTAAAAAGACTAGCTGCATTGCCCGTTGATGTGCAAGGGAATTCTCGACTTTTATAAATTATCCCTTTCCTCCACAAATGCACCCTTCTAATACTCTTTTTCGTTATGACTCCCACCCCCTCCCCCTTCTCCAGTTAGTTTTGCATTGCTAGGGCTTTTATGGAGAGTAAAACTTAAAATTCCATGTTTTCAAATTTTTTTCGCTTCTTTTCTTTGTCAGACAAGTTTATACAAACCCTACCGGCGTTGTACGTACATTTTTAAATGCATAACATATTGTCATGGAAATTCCCCTTCCCCTCTTGTTCTATGACATTCACCGTTTCTTAAGCAGATTGACACGAGCAGCCATATAGTGGCACAAAAAGTAATGAATTATTGCACTAATGAAATTCATAAAAAAATTTTCGACATTTTTTTAATCACTATCTGTAAATGATCAAAGTATGAAAATCCATTTTCTTTCGAATTACAAAATACAGACGAAGTTATTAAATGCGTTAACTCATTTTTCGAGAATTTTTTGTAAAAAATTATAAAAAACTAAAACATGATGTCGTTTCAAACCTGTTTACAAAAGTTACTAATCAAGCGCTCTAAGCGACCGATTCACAAAATTTTTGGATAAAAAGAAATAAAAGACCATTGAAATAAAAGGAAGATATATTCAATTATGCATTGCGTTATTTGCTTAGGTTTAAATTTTTTTCGGGCTTCATTTTGAAGTTAATGCCTTCAAACTCCATATATAGATTACAAACAACAGTATTTTTTGAACCAAAATTAACAAAATAATGCTTGAATATTCCTCGCAAAAAGACAAAATAAAACAAAAACACACACATAATTTTTTTAAACCGTTACTTTTAAGTATATTTTTCAATATTTGAACAAATTACAGATAATATTGTTCTACTCACGAAAAAATGTTTCATGAGATTATTTTTATAACTTAAGAACTTATTAAGTATTTAATGAAAAATTTTAGTATATTTTGAAAAGTCGTAAGAAAAAGATTTTAGCATTTTAGTTTTTTAAATAACTGATGCTAAAAGAGAAAAGCTTGAATTTTATTAGGATAGAAAATCATTTCAATAACATGAAGAAAAGGCAATCAGAACGATTTAAAAATCATTTTCATGAAAACGTATGGATTTTTAATAAGTTTAGGAAAATCGTAAAAAAATAGAAAATATCAGTATTTTGTAAAATAAATTATAACATAACATGGTGAAGTAAATAATCTTTTTTCAATTCTGTAATTATTTTTGGTCTGAGTCTCATAAAAAAATTAGATTGTGTTTTAAAAACGTCTGGTATAAAAGAAAGTTGAAAAAATTGGAATTTCAATGCCTGGCGGGAAAAAATGACATTAATTTAGCGTTATAAGGTTTTTAATTAATATATTTTATTTAATTGCACTTTTAGAATATAAATGGTCAAAACGGATTTAGTGGATCATTCCCAATCGTTTGGTACCGTCAGTGAGTTTTGCGTCTTGCGGATCGTGAGAAGATAAATCTAGTCTTATAGTCTCATACGTTTGTTTACCTTCGTATTCCAATAGTGTTGATATTAAATAAAGTAGTCTTTACGGGTGGAATCTTGCAAACGGTATAATTCTATTAAAAAAACAATGATATTTTCTTTTTTTACAATATTTTCTAAAATGAGTCAAAATCGATGCGTTTTCCTGAAAATAAATTTTAAATCGTTCCGAATGAATTTTTATTTTTCGTGTTATTGAATCGATATTCTGCACTAAAAAAGTTCAGGCTTTTCTCTTTTAGAATCAGTCATTTAAAAAAAAATTGTCAAAACTTTTTTTTACGACTTTTTGAAAAAAATACTTAAATTTTTAATAAAACATTCAAAAACTTCGTCATTTTTAAATATAATCGCACGAAAAGCTTTTTTGGTTTGTACAATAGTATTATATTCAAATTCTGCACAAAAATAAAAATTGAAAATATTTGGTTGAATATTACTGATTTTAAAAAAAATCGTGTTTTTCTTTTTTAATATAGTATTATAGTAAAAGCAAAAAAAAAAGTGATTTTTAATATTTTAATTTTGCTTTGACCAATGATGTTTTGATCCAATAGAGTTTACCCCTCTTCCCATTATGCAAGTGTTTCTTAAACTTTCAATACTGGCGACTCAATTTTCAATCATAATTTTTGCCCCCCCCCGTACAACAAAAATGTATTTACTGCAATAAAAATGCACGTTGACGCTAAAGTAACAATGTGATCTCAATTATAAACTGTATAAGTATTAAATTTTGTATATGTTACTTTTAAGTAATATATATATATATTTTAAGAAAATTACTTAAAATATATATTACTTACTTATATATATTATTATGTTATTTTTTCTCTAATTTTTAATTGGAACAGATCGCAAAATGATATATTTAATTAAAGTTCAGCATCCATTTCTCAAAGTACAAATATCAAAAAAAAATAGTCTAGTCTATGTAGCTCTCTATCATATCCATCACATTTGGCATTATCGGGTACGTTTGCGTGAGTCTGGGCAACCTATCGGTCGTCTGCGCAAAACAAGTAAAAATGCTTTTCCTCGTATAATTCCAGTCGGTTTTCGTCGACTCGATACTTCTATAGCTAACGAATCTAAATTGAATGTACATTTTTTTAATTTGCACGTTAATTGTAATTCAAGGGAATTAAGTATTTACGGCAGTAGATTAAAACAAAATCAAACATACATTTATAAGTCGTAAGCGAGCATTCGACGAAAATGAAGGATTAAAAAGTACACAGACGAGCATAGTTCCGAAAATCAAATCAAGAAAATATTCTCAAAAATACTTAAATTTTGGATTTACCACTACTGAAGCAAATGATGGGGGGAGGGAAGCCACAGCTCGTTATGTGTTAAAAGTTACAAATCTGAAGAACAGCATGTGAAAGTTGTTTTTAAAACCATGTAAAATCATTTAGCCATGTTGGCAAAGAATTTTAAAAAGTATTTTCTTGGTGAGGACAACTTGGTAGCAAGTTACGAGTGGATTAGGGGTTTATTTGAAGATACTCCACAAGGGCTCTCAACTTCAGAAGAAGAAATTTTAATAGATTTCACATCCAGTGAAAAATTAAAAGGCAATTTTGTAATAAATCGCTCTTTGAATTTTGGGTAGAGATGGATGATGAATTTTCTGCACTGAAAACAAAAGCACTTTGTATACCATTAACGTTTTCAACATCCTACCTATGTTAAACCGGATTTTCTGCGGTGGCTGCTTTGAAGACAAAATATAGATCTCAGCTAAATATAGAAAATAACTCAGAGTGTCAATTTCTGATACTAAATCTTCCTTTGAAAAACTTTGCTCTACAAGACAAGCCCATGGAAGTCACTAATAATTATTAAACTTGTTCTTAATTTAGTATTAAGAAATTATTTATAAAATACTTTCTTCAGTACTGATACATTAAACGTATGCTGGCTGAAACACCGGCTGAAGAGCCGACCGGCTCTTCGCACGAGTTCATTTTTTTAAAAAAATATAACATTTTTCTTGATGTGTAAAAGCTGAACTGTAAGGAGAGTAAAACTGCTTGCACGACATTGTATACAAAAATGTAAAATGATTTTTTTAGATAAATGCTATAATTGTAAATAACTGTTTAAAAAACTGTAATTTTAAACCTCACAAAATTAGCATTTAGAATTAATGTTAAGTAATGAAAAAGAATATAAAATTCCTATGAAGAATAATTGTTTTACTTTTTAATATTTAAAGAGAGAAGACTTCAAAATGTTTTAACCCGGGAGCAGGCGCGCACTCGATACTAATGCTGATAGTAGTGCGGGTGAACTCAGTCACCCCAATCATTTATTTATAATTATTTTTACTCTACACGATACAAATTGGAATTCAAGTGAATAATTTAATTATAAGAGAAAGTATACTTATCGGCTTTCAAGGAATGTTCAATCTTTCTTTGATGATTTGAGAAAAAATCCAATATAACTGAACTAAAATGATTGACAAGTGAAAGACCTTAATAAAGGACGCAAATCAGAGATACTTTTCACTAATATTACAGAAAGGTTACTTGCTGGCAAAGCTGTCATATTTTGTTCAAGTAATTGTAGTTTTTATGAACATTCATGATCGAGTGAGTGAATATTAACGTCGCACTGTTCAGCTACACGAGGGCTTTTAGAGACGGACCTCGTAATTTTGAACAATGGTTGATGAGGACGATACTTGAGCTCGCCTCTTTTAACTACCACACCATTCCATCAAGAGGATGTTTGAGCTCTCGATAGATTTGACGTGCATCTCTCCCTTTCACAACGGGTCTTTAGTGGTACTGGGCTCGAACTCGTGACACATTTGGTGATCAACAAATAGAAAATTGAACTTTTTCTTTCTTCAGTCTTTTTGACAAGTCGAACTGAACCATGTGGTACACTTAAGGCTTCATATTTCAGTTGATGGAGTTCTTTAGGAAGCAATTGAAAATGTTCCTTTCTCGTTTCATGTTCATCGTGCTTCTCAATCATGAATAATATACATCAGTTTCAACTTCCTTCAATACAGATCACAGATGCCCCGCGCCACCGCTGCCTGGTTATAAGTGTATTCAGAAAAAAATACGGATGCTCTAAAAAGAATTATGACATTTTTCACTATGCTTTATATGTTTGAGATTACTCGTAAAAATAAATCTTAGCCAAAATCAATCAATTGTTTTCCAAATACCTAACTAATGTAGAAACCATAGCAGTAAGTTTGAAGGTCAATTAAATAAATGACCAGCAAATGTATTATGCAGTCTGGCTGAAAAGTGAATCATGTCTTCCTTTTCTTTCTACAACTAATATACAATATTTCAATAATAATTACAGTGATGAAATGTTTATCTTAGAATTTTTCTCAGGGTCTGAGTTTCGTTTTTTCTTTTAACGAGTAATATTTTATGTTAACGCCAGATGATAAACATAAATTTATATCAGTGTTGTTGTGTATTTTTTTATTATGGAAAAAGTATTCTATTTCACTTCTTTCCGATTTTTTTTTTAAAAAAATCATTAAATTTTCGATATGCTCGCGCCCCCCAGGGGTCGCGCCCCACACTTTGAGAAACACTGCATTATCCTCTTGCTGCGGCCCGAGTGTAATATGTAAGATAGGTACGTAGCCTGGCGGAAAACAAGGTAGAATACCCCTTAGGCGGACTGTTCAAAATTAAGCGTCAAACGACCTTGCACCAATGATGTGCTGAAGGAGATTTATGGGCTCAGAAATCTCTTTCCAGCGATAACCAAAAAGTAAAAAATAAATTAAAAGTAAAAAAAAAAAACTTTTTTAAAAGCACGCTTTTCTTTTAAATGCTCTAAAAATCAAAAAATAAACTTTTCTTTTACTATCAACTTATAAAGTCGTTACACAATTTATGATATAAAAGCTTTTCGCGAGATTTACATGTGTAGATAAACAAGCAAATTAAATAACTTGATCTGTTTGATTTTAATTTTTAAAATTCCCAAACTAAGTAAATACGAGTACTTAAATCTCGCGACCAGCTTTTATATCATAAATTGTGTAACGACTTTATAAGTTGATAGCAAAAAAAAGTTTTAAAAGAAAAGTTTAGTTTGTTCTTTTTAGAGCATTTAAAAATAAAAGCTTGTTTTAAAAATAGTTTCTTTTTTGCTTTTAATTTATATAATTGTTATTTTTATATATGTTAAGGGACACATCTTTAAACAATGCGTTAGTGAATATTAACATTGTTCTATTTAGCTGTTCAAAGGCTGTTGACGACTGTCATCGTAATTAGTAACAATGGTCATGTGACGAGGACGAAACCTAAACTGATAAACTACTCTCCTAACCACCACGCTACACCACAGGGTGGACGTTTAAGATATCAACAGATTTAACGTGTGTCGCTGCCCCACACACGGTTCGACTTCAGTGGTACTAGGCTCAAACTCATAACACGCCTTCCAGGAGTTCGTTACCTTGCCTACTAGGCTAACATAGCTACTCTTTAAACGATGCAAATTAATGCATAATAAGACTGTAAATCCATCTTATGGACCTCTACTCTCTAAATCTGCTCGTATTTCCGAGGGAAACGAATTTTTAAAAATTTCAAAATGCGTGGCATGCTGAATCATGTTGGTAGATGGGCTTGCGTGCTACAGAAAAATGGTTGTCAAACCCCGCTCTAGAGAATTATACGAATTCCAGCGGACGCGGTACTCTAAAATTTATCATAATTTCGCTGACTTTTTTTAAAATTTTACTTTTACTTATTTTTTAATATTTATTCATTTTCTTTCAATTCAAAACTCAGATTTTGTATACCTACACATTAGAAATTGGGAAAAAGGCTCAAATTTTCCAAACACAAAACAAAATTTTAAAAACTATAATTCGATCTATAACATATATAAATGAAAAATTATATTTAAAAAATACTAAATTGAAGGTAAAAAATGTGTCATTCCCAAATTTAAATTTTTAGAAATTATTCAAAATAAAAAATTCACTGCGGTAGTTTTTTTTTAAAAATGATCTTATTTCAATTATTGATATCATTGAAAGATTTAATTTACACAGCAAAATGACATCCAATTAAATATCTAAATTTTTCCTATGTATGGTGCAGGTAATAATTTTAAATTTTAAAATTACTCAAACTGTAGGAAACTAGAGTTTTTGTAAATTAAATCATATTAACTCAATAATAACCACTTATAATTGTGAATTTGTGAAAATAAATTTATCGAGTGTTTTGAGTAAAGTAGTAATAATAACATCATTCATATAGACTAATTTTCCTAAAGGTTTCTGATAACGAAACCTGCCTTTAAACAATACAATTTTTTTTCTTTTATTAGCGGGGTTTTTTTTACTTTATTGTGAAGGTTGTAAGCCTTTTTCTCTTACTCCATCCTGTGGGTAACAATCTTGGTAACTGGTACGTTAAGTCCGCATCTGTGCAACTATCATTTACATGCGCGCACGCTGATTAGAAATTAATTTTAATACTAATTCCACACTAAAACATCATCGAGATTTAGGTTGTATGAAAGTCAAATTTATGGATGTTTAAAGTGTGTGTGTTCCTATTAATTTGTTGATTAGAAAATTCTGGTTAAGTTATCGTGAAATTGACCCTTCGTCAAATAAAAAAAACAACATTTTTCAAGAAAACTTGGGATATCATGGATATTGTTTTTGAACAGCTCAATTCAAACGTATGTTGTATTTCAGAGAAAGTATCAGACATTATTTATATTAGGCTCATGTGTATCACGCAAGTTTCAAACACTATTGAACATCTCTAGAATATATGAAATGTTTAAAAATATCGTATGAGAAAAAATTCAATGTCATTTGGAATCTAGATAATATACAAGAGAAATTTTGTCCTCAGTGTTTCCCTTTAAAAGCTAAAATCACTTTCACAATGCAGAATGCGGGTGAAAGTTCTTTTATTTATTTTATATATATATATATATATATATATATATATATATATATATATATATATATAGTCTAATACTCTACAAACTAGAGATAAACATACATAAATACCATTCGAAAAACATATAGACAGTAGTAAAATCG
>BMAU01019208.1:0-220000 GCA_019973935.1 Trichonephila clavipes | reverse complement strand
CTCCATTATTTTTTTTATTTCAGGTAATCCAATCAGCCGGAATCTTGGAGGAAGTGAACGTCCATTTTTTCGAAGCGGGTATTTTCAGAGCGCTGTAACTCACGTTTTATTGGATATTTTTGGCTAAACATTTATATGCATATTCTTAAAACACATATAAATAAATGATTAAAAAGTTCTATCTTTTTACTGGTCGTCAAAATTAATCCCCAAGAATGCTGAAAAAACAGGCCTACAAATTGTGAACCCCCTTAAAACTTTTGTAACGTTCCTTTGGGGGTCAATTTTTAGTGAGTGATTGAATATTAATGTCACACACTGTTCAGCTACTCTAGGGCTTTTAGCAATGGAACTCGTAATTCTAAACCATACTCAAGTGATGAGAATAAGCTGGCACTCTCAGTTTTCTATCAGAAGTATACATTATGAAAGGAACTTGCCTGCCCAATTTCAAGTTTGTAGGTCTAATACATCAAAAACAGAAATACTTATCTATAACTCCTCTAAACCCCTCGAATCTCTTTTTGGATGTTTGTTTTCACAAAACATTTTCATAGCAAAGGTCTACTCCATTAAAAGTCCATGTCTACCACATATTTCCAAGCTTTAGGTTTAATAAGTTGCAATACATCGTGATGAGTGAGTCGCCTTTCTCCTTTATACATAGATATAGAAATAAAATGTTCAAGATACATATGGAATTTTTTATAAATAGTTTGTGATAGAAGAGTTAGTGTATTGTTCATTTATTATTGTCACACATAGAAACAAGTCGAGGACTATCAGCGAAGGCCTCGAAATTTTTGTACCTCGAATGAGTGACGATGTCTGCGCAGCAACTTGAGTGTTAAATGTCTTACATTACTTCATCGTGGGAGTTTTTCGAATCTTTGATGATCAGATAGATTTAATGAGCATAAATCCATTTAAATTATATTTAAAGGGTTTGTAATCATTCCTACAAAATGTAAGAAAAAATATCAGATAGGGAAGAGATACTCTGAGAACCGCTAGCAATTACACACCCTTAAAATTATTTTTCTGAATTAGTTTCATCTTATTTTCCAACTTGGATTCTGGTTTTCATTTTCATAGCTTAAAATATAATAAATAAATGAATGGGGAAAAGTAAATTAAATTGTATTATACTGCATAAAAACTAAAATAAGTTGTAATTATTTTAAATACACATTTACATTTTAAAATGCTTAAAATAAATTTGCTTCACTGGGAATTATTTTTAATAAACAATTCGAGTATCTAAAAAACTAATCATTGAAGAAAAAGAAATGTATAATATAATTTTTGTTTTATTATTAATGAACCCTGGACTGTGTTTTACCAATGCAAAACTAATACATTGCCCGAAGTTGGTGTTTGTTTTTAGTTTGTTTTATTTTCATCGACGGACCAGCCACGCTTCTTTCTTTTTTTTTTTACTTTTTTATTCAACCACACAACATATATATGCTATTTACAAGCGCAGCAAATTTTAATTATTATTTTTATTGTGAGCTTCGAGTATTAGAGTCCTATATTAATGCTCACACCTGAGTATTAAAGAGAAGTTTTCTCGTCCATCTCATTCCACAGAAAGTTCTCATCTGCCGGCACAGCGCAGCCAGGAATAATATTTGCATTTGTGCGCATGAAGTTGGCACGCATGCGCTAACATCCCGCCCGACCTTGCCATGTTCACATGCAAGAACTTTAAAATATTGTAATTAGCACAATACATATAAATTTAGCACATAAGTAAACACAATGATTACAACAATTTAAATGTAATAATAAAGTTAAATCTACAATTTTACACAAATGAAATATAATGTAGCAATACATACACACAATTTACTTAGAGTTCTCTTTCTCTGATTTTTATATTTGACTATAAAAAGGGAGCGCATAAATCAAGTCCAGAAATAGTAAATGGGCTCGATATGTTTACTCTTTCACTGGGCTAATTACCTATAATTTGTGAACAGAGAATGGGTCTGCTTTTGAAGCATGTCACACATAGATGAACGGTTTGAGACGAGCGATGCTACGACAGCTCAAAGACCAAATTTTTTGCCCTACAGCATTTAACAATCCCTGTGGGCCAACGTGAAAGAGACTTGTATGCAAACTGCTAAAATAAAATTTACTTAATTTTTAACCTTTTGGTAAAATCGCCGGAGGCTTATGGAGATATGGCACAGAAGCATTTTCTAATCTTCCAACTACGCGAACTATTCCTTCCCCACCTACAAATGGAAATAAATTAGAAATACTACTTGAAATTTCTTTTTCATCAAACAAGGATCTTTGATCATGCTTAACCCTCTGAGTGGTTAGCTTCCTCCTGAAAATTTATTCCGAAAGCATTTACTCTTATTTTGCCGTTCACTTTAAAAATGCAACAGGCTTCTTTCCTTTCCCCCTTTTAAAACTTGGGGGTTGAACGGGGACAAATTTATGACTTAGTTCGGTTCCTTTGTCAAGTAAGAACCAAAAGATCAATCGTTTACAGCTAGCTGTTAAGTTGCTTTGGGCAATCTTGTATTAAAGCTGTAGAGGAACTTAGTGTTTCTTTCAGCCTATATGTTCAGTCACAGTAAAAGTAAAACAAAATTAAGGGTAAAAAAAGGGAAAAAATGAAATAAATAGTATGTTAGAAATTGAAAAATAATTATATTTTCTTCAAACAAAATTTATTTTTCTGTCATTTTTTAAAAATTAAAAATATATTTACTTTTTGGTTTTGCGATTTGAACCTGAAAAAAGCATCCTGTATTCATTTTTGAATATGACAGTAAGAACTCGTGCTCAATTTCCTGTTTTTTAAAAAGTAATGAGGTAAAAAGTGCAACAAAAGCCTTATCATTTCCCTATCCAAAAGCCCTAAAGCCTTTTTAAACAATAAGACAATAAATGGTGCATACGGTGATATAAATACGAAGGTTATATTTATGAAATAAAACCGATCTTTCTCTACTCAATTATATTTTTAATTTAAAATAGCATAACAAAGGATTTCAATACTTTTAATTTATTTTAATTAAAATCATATAAATGATATTTTTATGTTAACTGAATATTTTTCGGAAAAAATCTAACTTTTCATTCCTAGTGTTCTCCTTTTCGAACTTCTTGTATTAAATAAAAATTCATTTTCTACATCGGCATTTGTGATGGACATAACACACATTCAGTCAATAATTTTTAATTTTAATGGGGGATATACTTCTTCAAATGCGCATGACAGTACTTCTAACAATTTTCAACTCAAGTTAAATTTCTTATCTTCCTGTTTCTTTTTTTACAAGGAAAAATGCCACACATCGATAACTACATTTTCACACAATTCAGTCATTACAAATTCTTTTGAGAGAAAAGTTCTCCCTAATTAATTTTGTCTTTCAAAACAGTACACTTAAAACAATTTTGTTCAGTGAAGTTAACCGACAGTTCCACAATGCATTCATACCAAATTTAAAAAACAAATTTAGCACTTGAAAATGTATCCCGTATTAAATTTTTCAGTATACACAAATATTTCCTGCTGTAGGAAAGATGTAGTATAAGATGTGTGGTGTGCGGTTGTGAAAGAATGTTTTCGTACGCGTGTAGACTATTTTTGAAAATTTAAATATCACTGAAGCTGATCATATAACTGCAAATGAGCCTTATTTTAATGTGTGCTGGTATCAAAGTAAAACACTTTACAATATTAAACAGCCTATGGGTTTATACTCAATATCAAACTATTCGCAAAATGGCTTACAACTTCTATTCAAATTGTCAAGAAACTGAAATATTAATATATCTTACTGCAGTCAAACATATTCATAATATGTAAGTATCCTGTTTCTCCACTTATTTCTAAACATATTAAAAACTGTAGCTGAATGCAATTTTTTATATTTATAAACGAGGCATAACAGCTCACACAGTCGTAAAAATGTCATTATTATTTATAATATACTACTATAAAACGTATATGGATTGTAAGATCAGTTGTAAAATCCTAAAAGCTTTTAGAGGAGCTAAAAACATGTAATTTTGGATTGATCAAATTTTTAATATAATACACAAATATACATGTTATTAAGCAAATATATTTGAAAAATCAAACTTCCTTCTGAAATAAATTGAAAGAAAATGTTTAATTGCAAATGAGTGGAAATACATGTTTATCTAAGGGGTATTCCCAAAGTGATGCAATCCTCGAACGTAACACCCAAACTCAGTGGCACAACAATCCATGAGGGCCAGGAACTACTATATCCATCCTAATATACATGACCATTGGGCGCTGAGGTGCATGAACACATGTCCCGATTTGGTGGTCTGTCTGAAGAGAGACCTTTATTATTTAAGACTCCAAGCAAGCTTGGTACTCATTTTTCGACCCAATGTAGCAAGGATGAAAGGCAGAGTTGACCTTACCCAGCCAGTTTATAGAACCCCAGACCTGTGGTGTTGAAGCACGATACACTACCACTCGACCCTATTAGGTGAAAAATAAAACTTAATGTTAGAATCTTATATAATTCCCTAATGAATGAGGTAGTCCAAACTTTTTTTTTTCATGTAAACTGTTTAGACGGAAATGGTTAATTTTGAACATTTCACAAGTTGCATAAATTAAAATTAACCGTTATAGTTTACATAAATTTTTAAGAGTGCAAAAGGTGCATTTTGGCTGCACAAATTTATTTTAAGAAGAAGTTTCTTTTTTACGAAAAAGTGTAGTACAAATCTATCTAAAGTTGGGTTGGATACCTTAGATATTGTCAAACACAAAAATGTATTGGAAGCCAATTCCACAATTCGTTGTTATAAAAATGTATGAAAAATTACAAGACTTATTTTTGCATTTGCCATTTATATATATATTTTTTTCCTGAGAATTTTAAAAGCTAGAGCGGCATCCATCAAAACCGCGGTTCCCTCTCTGTTTTTCCAGATCGCCCCTGACTAAGCCGGCTCTGCCATAGTAAGTGAAAATGCCGTATTTTGTTTGTCAAGATCATTTTATAGCAGACTGCATTTTTCATGTATTTTAGATGGTCGTTTTATATTTTCTACATCAATATCTTAATGTCTGAATTTAAAATTACATAAAATTCTTGACATTCGCATCAATGACCATTATAATTTTTATTAGTATATGAATGTGTCATCAAACGATTACATGACTATTATTAAAATATTATTTTAACAATTTAATTAATATTAAGTATAACACATCCCGCACACAAATTTTCTGAACTTTAAAATAAATATTTCGAAAACTACTTCAGATATACTCAAAATTTTTCATTCCTACGCTTTAGCTTCTCAGTTTTGCTTCTATGCAGTGGCCGCGGTAGCCGAGTGGTATAGGCATCGGATCGTGGCTGGCTTTGTCACGAATTCAAGCCCAGTACCACTAAAGACCCGCCGTGTAGGGCAGCGATGCACGCTAAACCTGTCGAGAGCTGAAACGTCCTCCCGTTGGTGTGGTGTGGTAGTTAGGAGAGGGGGTGCCAGCTCAGGTGTCGTCCACGTCACTTGACCATGGTTCAAATATACGTGGTCCGTCGCCAAAAGCCCTCGTGCAGCTGAACAGTGCGACGTTAATCTTCACTCACTCACTTTGCTTCTATGTAAAACTTTATTGTATATTCCTCAAATTTTTTTAGTATACTTTTTGCTCTTAGCATGCAGTTTTTAACTGAATTATATGAAATTTTCGAAATATATTAAAAAATACTAAAGAAGCTATATAATAAAATTTGAAATTTATATTATACTCACAAATAATTGCTAGAACTTATGGTCAATAATTTTTAACTGCGCGATACATTTTTTTTTCGAAATTTCAAATGGTATTTCTAACATAAAATTTCTAGCTTTATACGGTCGAGATTTCAAAACATATCCAGATTTTAATTACTTATTCAGTTAGCCTTTAAAAAAAGATAAATGTTGAGGTATTTTGCATAAATACATATTTTTGAATAATAATTCGAATGTTTTTGAATAGCTCGAATTTAAAATTTATTTTTATGTTTATTTATATGCATAAATGTCTACTGTAAATGTTTCCGTATATTTTTGATTACCATTTATTCAAACATTCAAGTTATAAAAAAATGTGCGTAAATCTTCATTCATGTTGTCTTTGATGTAAACTGAAGTTCAAGCACTTAACCCTCTAACCGGATAGCACGGAAAATTCCGTCAGTGTAAACATGCTTCGAAAATGGACTGCACGGATTTTTCTGCCTTAAAGTAACGTTTTCAAAAGCGGATTAGCCGCACTTTTCTGAAATCCTTTCCCTCTTTTAAGGTTTAACATCTTGAAAGATAATGAGGGACGGAGGAAGCAACACAGCTGGAGTTTTATGGCTCGCAGGGAACGCCGTGTTTTGACCCTGGGGCAATCGTAAAAAATCGAGGGGAAATTTCTTTACACCCCAGGAAGTGTTAATTTGTTTACCTCGTTTTTTTTAAACTTTTGTAAAGTCCCAACGCATAAGTAAAATATGTTACAATTCCCTTTTGGTTTCATATTATTTTGAAACTGTAACAAGTTGGGGCGTGTCAGTGCAATCTGCTATTTTATATAGTTAGACAAATTTTTTTTTTAAGTATATTCTTTCGCTTCATTTTTCTTATTTTAATCAAAGCTTTCAGTTTTTGAAACATGATTATTTTATTATAAGATACCGAAAAAATTAATAAAACACCAAACTCTTTAAGATTTGGAACCTTTTCAATTTTACAACCACTAAAAATAAATAAATTTAAACTTCATCAAATCATTTGAAACATTTTCTTACACTTTGATAAAAATAATAACGAAAAAAAAAACTAATTAAGATGTATTAGTTTTTTTTTTTTTTTTTTTTTTTTTTACATTTTAAAGCCTAAGTGTTCAGGGAAGTTTAAGTACAGTGCCTGGTTATATATTGTTAAAATACACCGAATTATATTTGAATTTTAAGTGCTTGAACTTCAGTTTACATCAAAGACAACATGAATGAAGATTTTGACACATTTTTTTATAACTTGAATGTTTGAATAAATTGTAATCAAAAATATACGGAAACATTTACAGTAGACATTTATGCATATAAATAAACATAAAAATCAATTTTAAATTGAGCTATTGAAAAACATTCTAATTATATATTGTTCAAAAATATCTATTTATACAAAATGCCTCAACATTTATCTTTTTTAAAGGCTAACTGAATAAGTAATTAAAATCTGGATATTTTTTGAAATCTCGACCTTATAAAGCTAGAAATTTTATGTTAGAAATTCCATTTGAAATTTCGAAAAAAAATGCATCGCGCAGTTAAAAATTATTTACCATAAGTTGTAGCAATTGTTTGAGTATAATAAAAATTTCAAATTTTATTATATAACTTCTTTGGTATCTTTTAATATATTTCGGCCGCGGTAGCCGTGTGGTATCGGTATCGGAATGTGGCTTGCTTTGTCACGAGTTCGAGCCCAGTACCTCTAAAGACCCGCCGTGTAGGGCAGCGATGCACGTTAAATCTGTCGAGAGCTGAAACGTCCTGCCGTTGGTGTGGTAGATAGGAGAGGGGGGTGCCAGCTCTGGTGTCGTCCACGTCACTTGACCATGGTTCAAAATTACGTGGTCCGTCGCCAAAAGCCCTCGTATAGCTGAACAGTGCGACGTTAATATTCAATCATTCATTTAATATATTTCGAAGATTTCATAGAATTCAGTTGAAAACCGCATGCTAAAAGCAAAAAATTTACTAAAAAAATTGATGAATATACAATTACAATAAATTCTTACATAGAGAAGCAAAACTGAGAAGCTAAAGCGTAGGAATAAAAAATTTTGAGTATATCTGAAGTAGTTTTCGAAATATTTATTTTAAAGTTTAGAAAATTTGTGTGCGTTATGTTATACTTAATATTAATTAAATGGTTAAAATAATGTGTTAATATTAGTCATGTAATCGTTTGATGACACATTCATATACTAATAAAAATTATAATGGTCATTGATGCGAATGTCAAGAATTTTATGTAATTTTAAATTCAGACATTAAGATATTGATGTAGAAAATATAAAACGACCATCTAAAATACATGAAAAATGCAGTCTGCTATAAAATGATCTTGACAAACAAAATACGGCATTTTCACTTACTATGGCAGAGCCGGCTTAGTCAGGGGCGATCTGGAAAAACAGAGAGAGAACCGCGGTTTTGATGGATGCCGCTCTAGCTTTTAAAGCTCCCAGGAAAAATTAAATATATGTAAATTACAAATGCAAAAATAAATCTTGTAATTTTCCATACATTTTTAGAACAACGAATTGTGGAATTGGCTTCCAATACATTGTTGTGTTTGACAATATCTAAGGTAACCAACCCTGCTTTAGATAGATTTGTACTACTTTTTTGTAACCGTATTCCTTTTAAAATTAATTCGTGCAGCAGAAATACACCTTTTGTACCCTTAAAAATTTATGTAAACTATAACGGTTAATTTTAATTTATGCAACTTGTGAAATGTTCATAATTAACCATTTCCGTCTAAACAATTAACACGGAAAAAAAAAGTTTGGACTCCCTCATTCATTAGGGATTTATATAAGATTCTAACATTAAATTTTATTTTTCACCGAATATTATTGAGGGGTAGTGTATAGTGCTTCCACACCACAGGTCTGGGTTCTATTAACGGGCTTCGCAAGGTCGACTCGGCCTTTCATCCCCGCTACATTGGGTCGATAAATGACGTACCAAGCTTGCTTCGGGTCTTAAACACTGAAGGCCTCTCTTCAGAAAGACCACCAAATTGGGACATCTGTTCATGCACCTCAGCGTCCAATGGTCACGTGTATTATGATGGGCACAGTAGTTCCTGGCCCTCATGGATTGTTGTGCCACTGAGTTTGAGTCTTAAATTTGAGGATTACCTCACTTTGGGGATACCCTTTAGATAAACATGTATTTCCACTCATTTGCAATTAAACATTTTTCTTTCAATTAGGTTTATTTCAGAAGGAAGTTTGATTTTTTAAATGTATTTGCTTAATAACATGTATATTTGTGTATTATATTAAACATTTTATCAATCCAAAATTACATGTTTTTAGCTCCTCTAAAAGCTTTTAGGATTTTACGACTGATCTTACAATTCATATACGTTTTATAGTAGTATATTATAAATAATAATGACATTTTTACGACTGTGTGAGCTGTTATGCCTCGTTTATAAATATAAAAAATTGCATTCAGCTACAGTTTTTAATATGTTTAGAAATAAGTGGAGAAACAGGATACTTACATATTATGAATATGTTTGACTGCAGTAAGATATATTAATATTTCAGTTTCTTGAGAATTTGAATAGAAGTTGTAAGCCATTTTGCGAATAGTTTGACGTTGAGTATAAACCCATAGGCTGTTTAATATTGTAAAGTGTTTTACTTTGATACCAGCACTCACTAAAATAAGGCTCATTTGCAGTTATATGATCAGCTTCAGTGATATTTAAATTTTCAAAAATAGTCTACACGCGTACGAAAACTTCTTTCACAACCGCACACCACACATCTCATACTACATCTTTCCTACAGCAGGAAATATTTGTGTATACTGAAAAATTTATTACGGAATACATTTTCAAGTGCTAAATTTGTTTTTTAAATTTGGTATGAATGCATTGTGGAACTGTCGGTTAACTTCACTGAACAAAATTGTTTTAAGTGTACTGTTTTGAAAGACAAAGTTAATTAGGGAGAACTTTTCTCACAATAGAATTTGTAATGACTAAATTGTGTGAAAATGTAGTTATCGATGTGTGACATTTTCCCTTGTAATAAAAGAAACAGAAAAATAAGAAATTTAACTTGAGTAGAAAATGGTTAGAAGTACTGTCATGCACATTTGAAGGAGTATATCCCCCATTAAAATTAAAAATTATTGACTGAATGTGTGTTATGTCCATCACAAATGCCGATGTAGAAAAGGAATTTTTATTTAATACAAGAAGTTCGAAAAAGAGAACTCTAGGAAGGAAAATTTAAATTTTTTCCGAAAAATATTCAGTTAACATAAAAATATCTTTTATATGATTTTAATTAAAATAAATTAAAAGTATTGAAATCCTTTTTTATGCTATTTTAAATTAAAAATATAATTGAATAGAGAAAGCTCGGTTTTATTTCATAAATATAATCATCGTATGTAATATTTATTGTGTTATTGTTTAAAAATGAGATAGGGCCTTTGCTCTTTTTATTCATTACTTTTTTAAAAACAGTAAAGTGAGCGCGTTTTCTTACTCTCATATTCAAAAATGAATACAGGATGATTTTTTCTGGTTTAAATCGCAATACCAAAAATACATACATATATTTTTTAATTTTTAAAAAATGACAGAAAAATAAATTTTCTTTGAAGAAAATAAAATTATTTTTCAACTTCTAACATACTATTTATTTCATTTTTTCCTCTTTTTTTACCTTTCATTTCGTTTTTAATTTACTATGACTGAACATATAGGAAAAAGAAACACCGAATTCCACTACGCTTTCAAAGAAGTTTGCCCAAGGCAACTTAACAGCTAGCTGTAAACGATTAATCTCTTGGTTCTTACTTTACAAAGGAACCGAACTAGGTTATAAAATTGTCCCCGTTCGACCTCCCAAGTTCTAAAAGGAGGAAATGAAAGAAGTCTGTTGCATTTTTGAAGGGAATCGCAAAATAAGAGTTAAACGCTTTCGGAATAACTTTTCAGGAAGAAGGTATCCAGTTAGAGGGTTAAAATTCAAATATAATTCGGTGTATTTTTACAATGTATAACTAGGCACTGTACGTAAACTTCCCTGAACACTTGGGCTTTGGAATCTAAAAAAAACTAATAGATCTTAATTAGAATTTTTTTTTCGTTTTCATTTTTTTCAAAGTGTAAGAAAATGTTTCAAATTATTTGATGAAGTTTAAACTTATTTATTTTTAGTGGTTGGAAAGTTGAAAAGGTTTCAAATTTTGAAGTTTTTGGTTTTTTATTAATTTTTTTTGACATCTTATAATGAAATAATCATGTTTCAAAAACTGAAAGCATTGATTAAGATAAGAAAAATGAAGCGAAAGAATATACTTAAAAAAAATTTGTCTAACTATATAAAATAGCAGATTGCCGTGACAAGCCCCAACTTGTTACAGTATCAAATTAATATGAAACTAAAAGGGAATTGTAACATAATTTACTTATGCGTTGGAACTTTTCAAAACTTTTAAAATAAAAGCTAACAAACAAACACCTAAAGAAATTTCCCCCCAATTTTTTGCGATTGCTCCAGAGTCAAAACATGGGGTTCCCTGTGAGCCATAAAACTTCCTATTAGTGTCATGCTGTGTTGCTTCCACCGACTCTAATTATCTTTCAAGATGATAAACATTTAAAAAGGGAAAGGATTTCAGAAAAGTACGGCTCAACCACTTTTGAAAATGTTACTTGAAGAAAAAAAAATCCGTGCAGTGCATTTTCGAAGCTTCTTTACAATGACGGAAATTTCCATGCTAACCGCTTGGAGGGTTAATCAATTTAATTTCTGATTCCTGGAATTCGGCTACAGTTAGAGGTCCAAAATTTTGGACTTTTTCCTACAGTTGTAGTTGAATCTGAAAGTATAAGACAAACTATTAATAACTTTGAAATTATTATTAAAAAGTTCTAAAAGTTCGCCAAGGATGCTAGAGGATTCGCTATTCAGCAAGACAGTCTCTTCACTTCTGTCAGCTTCAGGCAACTTTTCTTTTTTTGAACAACAGTCTCCTTCTCATGTTCTGTGAGGTAGTCTAACTCAGGAACTACTTGCTGAAAGATTTTAGGAAATTCAGAATTTGACAAAAATTCTGCACCTGTCCACCACCTGGAATTTGACACCAGCCAGTCAGCGCTCAGTCCTCGAGAGAGGAAGTCTGCTGGGTTTTCTTTATCAGAACATGAGTGGGGATCTGTTAGGCTGGTTATTTCGTTCACTCGGTTAGCAACGAATTGTTTCCATAGGGTTGTGTTACCCTTTATCCAAAACAGAACTGTTTTGGAATCAGTCCAGTGTTATTGTAAAAAGGATCTTTTAAGATTCACGATCTTTTTCACCTTAGATGCCAGACGAGCAGCGACTAGAGCTCCAAGTAATTCTAGTCTGGGCAGGGCTACAAAGTTTAATGGTGCTACACGGCTTTTTGAAGCCTCAGGTTTAACAGAAATTCCATCCCTTGACTTGGTTTTCAAATATATGGCTGCGCCATATGCCGTTTTGCTGGCGTTGCAAAAGCTATGCAACTCAACATCAGCTTCCAGCAAAGTTGGATCTAAAAGTAGTCGAGGTATTTTTAGATTTCGTAACTCACACCATTTTTTCCACTCCTTTTCAATATGTGTTGGCAAAAGGTCGTCCATATTGAATTTCTTCTTTCCAGAGATCTTGAAGGAGGTATTTTTTTCTAACGGTGAAAGGAGAAATTAACTCTAATGGGTCAAAGATGTTCCCAACTGCTTGAAGTGTGAAGCGTTTCGTATTTTTATCTAAGGAAACAAATTCCAATAGACTTTTAGTATCTGTAGTCAAGTAATCTTCATTATCGTTCCATGATAGTCCTAGGACCTTTGTTCCATTTGCTCCTAAACATACAGTTTCATGTACAGGATGTACATTAAGATCTCATAGAACCCTTAAACTTCATTTTCTTCGATTTTTTGAAAAAGATACATGTTAAAGCCTCAACGTTTCCGAGCATTTTACTACCAAAATTTTGTTTATACTGTGAAACCTTCCGAAGTTATTGAGAAATAACTAGTAACACGTAAACAAAAACTTGCATCTGCCACGCCCACTTTTGACATCTGTCAGAACACATTCCAAACGTTTTAATACTTCGCCGATTAGTTTTATTAAATGAGCCACACCTAATATCAAATTGATTTCGGGAGTAGCATAACTTTAACTCAACTTTTAACGTCGTCTAATCTAAGCGCATTGTTTAATTACATTTCGATTTTAGATTAGCATTCTTTTTCATTTGTTACTGAAAGCTTTTTAACATGGATGTTCCATTGAAAAAAATTTCATCCGGAAAGAGACCAAAGAAGAAAAGAATTCAAGGAAACATGTATCAGAAGAAATCTCTGTCTGAAAAAGGTAATATTGCTTTTGAAAATATTTCGCCAAACAAAAGTTCATATGCGAAAAAATTGCCAAGTGCACACAAGATTTCAGAAACCTACGAAAATGATGTTTGCGTTGAGTTTCAAGGTTGTAGACTAATAGACATTAGTTTATTATTTTCCCAAATTGAAAAGTTACTTTGTTGCTCTGTGTGTTATGGCAAAATAAAAATGAGTGAAAAATCCACTGTAGGATTATTTTCCACATTTCAGTTCGCATGCAGAAAATGTAGCATTGAAAAAAAAACTTAATTCCTGTGAATTGATTGGTATAAAAAGAAATATACCTGAAATCAACAGTTGGTCTGTTTTGGCCATGCGCTATATATATAGGCCAAGGATTGTCTTCGCTCGAGACGTTTTGTTCTCTTATGTGTTTGCCAAATCCAGTGTCTCAGAAAGCTTACGACAGAATAAATACAAAGATAGCTGATATAAGTGAAGCGCTTGCAAATGCATCGATGAAGAAAGCTGCTGCTGAGGAAAATTTATTGATGGCACCGTAAATTCTGTTGTAGTTAGCGGTGATGGGACCTGGAAGACCCGTGGGCATACTTCTCTTATTGGAGTCTTTGCATTGATTGGAGCTGACTGCAGGAAAGTTCTCGACATGGAAGTCATGTCCTCTTATTGAAAAGGATGTGACTCCTATAAAGGGCCAAAGTGTGGACCAAAATATAGTGCTTTCTTGGCTTAACATCAAATTTTCTGCAGAAAAAACCATAGCGGATCTGCTGAAGGAATGGAAGTTTGCAGAATGCAGAACTTTTTTTTCCAATCAAAACAAAAACATGGATTAAAATATCAACGATACATAGGTGATGGTGACCCAAAGACATTTTCGTCTATTGCTGGAAAAAAAACCATACAGGGATAGTGTTCCTATTGAAAAAAATTGAGTGTGTGCGCCATGTCCAAAAACGAATGGGTAGCCGCTTGCGGAAGTTGAAAGCTTTATGGGGGTAAAAGAAGCTTTCCGATGCGAAAACAATTGGTGGGAAAGGTCGCCTAACCGATGCTATTATTAGCAAATTGACGACTTTTTATGGCAATGCTATTCGTGCCAACTCCCATAATGTGAATGAGATGAAACAAGCTGTCTGGGCTGTGTGGGCTCATACATCCAGCACAGATGATGAGCCGAAGCATTGGTTTTGCCCAAAAGGCAAAAATAGCTGGTGTAAGTACAATGTTTTGGTTCACAACAATACAGTGAATGAATTTTCTCACAAGAACACCTTACCAAAAGCAGTTTCTGAAGTGATTAAACCTGTTTTTAAAGATTTATGACACTTGAAATGGTTAAGAAGGTGTTTAGGGGAGGAAACTCAAAATGCTAATGAGTCATTGAATTCACTGATTTGGAAGTATAGCCGAAAATTGATTGGATCAGGAATTAATGTCACAAAAATAGCTGCATGTGAATACAATGATGAAAGTAAGAACATAATTGATCTGATGCATGATTTGAATTTAAAAATAAATAAAACAAATATTTTGAATTGTGTAAATATTGACAAAGAGAGCGCAAGTCAACGGCTAAGAGAAAGTTTTTAAAACCTCCTTTAAAGCTCGTAAAGCTAAAAAACTTAAAATACTCAAACAAATAGCGCAATGCAAGCTTGCAGAGGGCAATATTTATGCTTCTGGGACTTTTTAAAGCATACTGGTATGTTTAATTTTCTTTTCGTTATTTTTTATCTTTAACTTCATTTTTCTCAAAATGGAAAATTTTGCCTTCCGCGCAGAATTTTTCAAAAACTGTTTATCATATGAATATGAAATTTCATACACATGTTCAAAATAAGGCTTTCTATAACTTATACAGAAATTTTTAAACAAATTTTTATATAATTTTTTTATTTGTGTTTTAATTGAATTTTTTCATAAAAATTTAAAATGTTCTTCATAATTGTATTTTAAAAATATTTTTGTTCTCTAAATGCTTTAAAAGTGTGTATAAGTTCAAAAGGAGCATTTTTATATCAAATAAAATTAATTTTGTGAATTTTGATCTATTCTGTTCTTCAGATTTCTGCGCGGTGTAAAATGCTAATTTTCATATTTTTGAAAAATTGTCTAAATTTTATTTCTAAATAACTTTTTAATTTTTTCTCAAATTTTCTGAAATTTTGAGAAATAATGTAAATATATATGATTATCACGTGGTAAAAATTTCAAAATATTGTTTTGTTTTATCGCTAAGTTACATTGGTTTGAAGAAGGATGTTTTCTTCGAGAGCACGGATATCTGTTAAGGGCCCTATGACCCCTTAAAATTTTCTTTCTTCCACTGCTCCATTAAATTAGCATCATTAGTAATCCATTTTCTGAGATCCATTCCAACAGCTTCCATAATATTTGTTTGCTCTTGTTGAAGTTTAAAGAGCTTCTTCAAATTCGTTACCACCGGAAATAAGATCGTCAACGTAGAAGTTTCTATCTGAAAGTTCTACAGTGTGAGGGAATTCATGTTTATATTTCTCAATATCATGCCTAATCGTGGCTGCCAGAAGAAATGGACTTGAACTAACACCAAAATTTACTCGATTAGAACGGTATACCTGTAGTTTAGGCCTTTATGAACACACGGTTCGTCATCACTCCAGAGAAATCGAACGGCATCTTTGTGTTCGTCAGCAAGACAAATTTGTAAGAAAGCTTGTTTAATATAAGAACAAAAGGCTATTGTATTCAATCTAAAATTAATTAATATATCTAAGAGATTGGGATTTAAATTAATTCCTGGCCATAAACAATCATTTAATGAGAGTTCATTATTTTGATGACTTCGAGCGTCAAATACAATTCTTGTTTTTGATGTTAAGCGTCCGTCTTTTCTTACGGCTTGATGAGGTAAATAATATACAGGTCTTTTTAACTTATTATTTTGTAATTTAGGTTTTAACTTCTTCTATAATACCCTGTTCTGTGTAATCGCGAATGATTTCACGGTATTGCTGATATAACTCCGAATCATGACCAGTTCTTCTCCATAAATTTTGGAAACGTGGTTTAGCTAGGGCAGTGTTTCTCAAACTGTGGGGCGCGCCCCCCTGGGGGGGCGCGATACACCTACAAGGGGGGCGCGAGAATATCGAAAATAAAAGTTTCAAAAAAATTTATTTACTAGAATGAAGAAAAAATCAAAAAATTTCAGACATAATAAATATACACATTTTTACACGGAAATAATATATATATATATATATATATATATATATATATATATATATATATATATATATATATATTATCTGCGATTTTACATGATCGAAAAAAAAGCTTTTACTTCAAAACCTCATTTTTTAGCTATCTTTGATACTATAACCAAATAAAAAACGTTTTATTCGATTTGCTGTAATCCCATGATGAGAGATTTTTTTATTACGTTTCCTTTTCAAAGCGAAAATGCTACTCTTTTAGAGGAAAGACAAAATCCAGAGCCATAATCAAAAAACATTTTATGAAGATAAAAAGTTCATCACTGTTATATATTATTGCCATCAGCTGTAGGCAGCAGAATGTATTTGCTGCGGTTTGACCTTCGAGCTTACTTGTACGGTTAGTTACGACCCTGCTCTTATGTATTTGTTTTTTCATTTAGGGAAGTTTGAAGGATTACTAAGCCAAGCATAATGAAAAACGTTTTACATAATTTTTTTGGAACATTCATATCGTAATAAATACACTTTTAATCCGGGAGCGGTCATGTCGAGCACACAGTGCACGAAATCGGTAATTCTGGTTAAACTGTTTAATTGTTACCAATGGCCCTGACACACTATCCTCCTGTTTGACAATCTTAACGTGAACTAAAATATATTTGCCACATATCTCCCTCTTTTTTGGGAGTGACAGACGTTTTTTTTACGATCTTTAGGTACTTGTTTTGTCTGAGTTCCCAGTGTGATAACTTTTTTTCTGAAATGTTTTCTGTGTTCTTAAAAGTAGGTGAGTATATTTTCTCTTTATGAAATTATTCACTGGAATTACGATATTTATTGTGTACTATAAAAATAATTATAAAAAAGGATTGGGGTGACTCAAATAACCCCGCTCGACCATTAGTATCGACTGCGCGCCTGCTCCAGGGTTAAAACATGTTGAAGTATTTTCACTTTAAATATTAAAAATAATACAATTATTCTTCATCGGAATTTTTTTTATTGTTCATTATTCAACATTAATTCTAAATGCTAATTCTTTGAGACTTAAAATTACAGTTCGCTTAAAACTAATTATAATTTGAGCAATCATTTAAAAAAAATCAGTTTACATTCTTGTAAACATTGTCGCACACTTGGCTTTATTCTCCTTACAATTAAGCGATTATATCAATAATGTTTTATTTTCTTATAAATGAACTGGTGCCAAGAGCGGGTACTTCAGTCGGTACTTCCATGGGCTTGTCTTACAGAGCAAAGTTTTTCAAAGGAATGCTTATGATTAGAAATTGACCCTCTGAGTTCTTTTTCTACATTTAGCTTATATCTATATTTTGTCTTCTAAGCAACCACCGCATTTTGCAATATGTTCCAATTTAAAAATTAGAGAAAGGAAAAATAACATAATTATACTCTATCACTTAATTTTTTTTTTAACTCAAAAGTAACATGTACGAAATTTAATACTTTTGTCATGAATTTGTACGGTTTATAATAAAGATTGTTGCTTTAGCGTCAAAGTGCATTATTATTGCATTCAGTACATTATTAATGTACAAGAAGGGGCGCGATAAAAATTGTGATTGAAAAGGGGGGCGCCAGTATTGAAAGTTTGAGAAGCACTGAGCTAGGGGATAATTATCAGATTCATTATAGGATTTTCTAAAGGGAAGTTGTACGATATAAAAGCCTTTTTCGAATTCAACAGTTTCTTTAAAAATTTCTATAGCTTGATCCCTTTCATGAAGAACTGGATCATCACGTATCCCCAAATCCTCTAAATCAAAAAATAATTTAACTTATCTTAAATAGAGTCATTATTTACGAAAAAACACTGTCCTTGCTTATTAATTTGTCTTTCTTTAAGTTTACCACACGCAATCCACCCAAATTCGCTTTCTTTGAAAAACAACTCTTCATTTACTTTATACGTATTCTGTTTTAAAACTTTAAAAAATATATCAGCGCTAATCAAAGCGTGAACTTCGTTTGCTTCATAAAACGATTTTTAGCTAACGTTAAAAATTTTGGACTTTCCACATTAAAAATATCTAAACTTGAGGAGGGTGTAAATTCAGTTCTTTTGTCTGTAATCAAAAAATCTACTGGTTCAGCAAAACTGTTATCTTCGTTTGAAATAATTGTTTTTAATTTTCATTTTATGTTCTGTGATAAATCCATTTCAACCGGATGCTGGTGTCTTTATTTTTTTCCTTTTTTTATTCCTATGGAACTACTCATTCTTTCTGTGAGTACACAAATATTGCTCACAAAATCGAGTATACCTCTTAAGTTAAGTTTTTGATTATCTGCTCTGCGAACATATATTTCTGCTGTTGAAAACAGAGCATTTTTTTATTTATTTGATCGGGCCATGTGTTATTACTCAACACTGATGCCGGATTAGAATTCTTGTTAATTATTTCGCAATATTCTTTTCCATTTCCGTTATCTAAAGTGTTTTTTTATTTTCGATTTATTGGAATTTCAAGTACAAATCAAATAACTGTGTGAATCACCGCATTTGCATCGATATTTGGAAAGGCAATTAATTTGAATATGGTTAGATTTTAAGCACAAATTACAAAGTTTGTGTTTGCGAATGAATTTTATTCTTTCATCAATACTGAATTTTAAAAAAGTAGGACATTTATATATCGGATGTTGTGATTTACACACTATATAATTTTTGTTTTTATTTTCGTTTACTATGAAAGCTTTTGGCTTAGAATTGTTGGCATACATTTTATTTGGGTTCACTTAAGCATTTCTATCAACAGACAATAAAACGGATTCCCGTTGTTCTAAGAATTCAATAAATTCTTGAAATGTAGGAACGGTTTTGGAATTAAGTGATAATTCAAAATTTCTTTTCAATTCACTATCAAGTTTCTCAACTAGAATAGTAATAAGTAAAACATCGGATAATTTATTTTTCTCATATTTAAGTATTTTTAATGCTCGTAAATTACTTTGAACGTAATCAGTCATATTTCTAATTTCTGTGGAAATTTCAATTTGTATTTTTTCAAGCTTCAAAATATTTTGAATATGAATATTGATTATTAATCGTTAATTTTCGTATCTATTTTCTAAAAATTCAAATAAGGAATTAAAATTATCAAAATTACTGCATAAATAATTAACTTCATGAGTTAAACAAGATCTGAGGTAGTATAGCTTCTGAGATTCACTCAGTAGTATGTTATTTGTAATCATATCATCAAATTGGATTTTAAATGAGCTAAATTCTTCGAATTTTCCCGAAAACTTCGGTAAAACTAAAGGAGGTATTTTAGTTTTTATTTCGAAATTATCATTTGTTTTCATTACTGCCCCAGAACTTGATTTCTTAGAGGAATTAAGAATATAGTTTCAATTCTTACCTCTAATGACTCAAGACGGACTTCAAGAAGATGGAGATCTTCTTCGATGGCAGTTAATTCTGCATCTTTCACATTCGGAATGGCGTAATAGTTGTTGCGGATTTCTCCACATTTTTTTCTGTTGTATTACAGTTCTTAGCTTTACTTTTATTTCAACCGAATTAGTTTCTTCGTTGGCACTTTTAATGAACGTTTCAATTCTGCTAATTTTTTCTTTCTAGGTAATTTTTAATTTGTTTTGCATATCCATAGTCCACTAATCGCTCCTGGGACGAGCAGAACAAGAATGTTTATTTTTATTTGGTTTTTGTTTCATCGACGGACCAGCCATGCTTATTTCTTTTTTAACCTTTTTATTCAACCACACAACATATATATGCTATTTACAAGCGCAGCAAATTTTAATTATTTTTTATTGTCAGCTTTGAGTATTAGAGTCCTATATTAATGCTCACGTCTGAGTATTAAAGAGAAGTTTTCTCGCCCATCTCATTCCACAGAAAGTTCTCATCTGCTGGCACAGCGCGGCAAGGAAGAATATTTGCATTTGTGCGCATGACGTTGGCTGTCATGCGCCAACAGCTGGTATCTCTTTTTAGTGCTGCGCCCTTTAAACCGGATACCAATCACCGCAGGTAATTTTAAAGCCCAATTTCCTTCCTAAAGGGAGGCACTTGATCTCTGATGATGCAAACGTGTACTTGAATTTAATTTTGCCGAGAGAACCTAAGCCTAACATACACTCTAGTGTGCTTTTAAATGCCGTCTTATCATACGACATGAACGATGTCGATTTTCTGCATAATGAAAATTCACCGACATAGGCCGAGGTCGAACCTGCAACCTTAGATGCAGAAAGTCATCGACAAACCAACCACACCACCCAATCGGTTATATAATTTAGGATATAATATACGTCCCTACAGAAAATATATAATCCTGTAGGGACTGTATTTTTGTTTTACTTGTAAAACGAAGTTTTTATTTTAATTTGTGAAGTTCATGAGTTTGTAGCAGATCAGAACGCTTATCAGTTCTTTAACTTAACTTAGTGGCGCGATAGTCCACGGAGGCCCATTGTGTTCAACTCAGTATACGTGATCTTGTGCCTCAGGTGCACGAGCAGATGTACCGGTTAGGTTGTCAGACGGATTCAAATCATTGAAATTTAAATCTTTTAAAATCAAGTATATTGCAATTTTTTTTATATAAAAATCTGTTATATATGTCTCTAGTACATTTCATTTGGGGAAAATTCTAGATGACGCTCAATGCTGTTAGAAGAAATTTTTAAACAGAATTTTTAAACAGAAAAAAAAGACAATATATGGATCATTTTAAAAATTTCTATTTTAAAATAACATTTACAGAATCCAAATGTTGGAAATGCTAATAATGGTGCTAAAATAATAAATCGATTGTTAAGTAATAAATAGAAAAATAATTTCTTATAACGAAAAAAAATGTCTATATTTTTTCTCCCATTAGTTTTCTAATTGCTTCTAAAAAACTCTGCATAACTGGTATATACACTGGTGTGCAAAAATTAAGGACGAAGTCGAAAAATTAGCATATCAGCTGAACGAAGAGGCAGAGCGGACAGAAAGACTAATCAGGAGATTAAGTAAGGTGATGTTTGGTAGCACATGCGCAGATATGCAGGTAGACGTAATGGGGGAGTGTCTGAGTAGTATAAAGCATGTTGTCGGTGTAAGATCAGTATTTCTGGCAAAGAGATTGCACGCCGTATAGCAGTTAAAATCACACCGAGTTGCTACCTCAGCGAGAAATGGTGAATGATCAATCTGTTAGACGACATCTAGGAATCATTGGAAAGTTGGAGAAAGGCCGCAGTGTGACAAGTGTGGCTGCAGAGTTCGGAATTGCTCACAGCATCGTTTCACGACTTTGGAGACAATTTCAAACTACAGGAACAGCTATCCGGGGGTTCAGTAGTGGTCGTTCACGAGGAACCACACCCGCAGATGACCGGTACATTGTCTTACAGGCCAGAAGAAACAGGCGGAAGACAGCGGGAGAAATCGCTAGACACACGACACAGGCGAGTGGACGACTGATATCGCGTTTTACGGTGGCCAGAAGACTGCATGGTGGTGGTCTGTTTGCACGACGCCCTGTATGGTGTGTAACTTTAACGTCTGCCCATCGGAGAAGGCGTTCTCTGTGGTGCAGGGAACACCGGAATTGGAGAGACAATGAATGGGGACGAGTACTCTTTACAGATGAGAGCAGATTCAGTTTGAGTAGCGATTCTCATCGCATACTCATCTAGAGAGAACGGGGAAGCCGCAATCATCCCTCGAACATCATTGAAAGAGACAGGTATGGAGGTCACGGTGTTCTCGTTTGGGGAGGCATCATCCTTGGTAGTCGTACAGACCTTCACATCTTCGACGCAGGTTCAGTCCCGTTATTGTAACGAGATTCTTCTTCCATATGTGCGTCTTTTTAGAGGCGCTATGGGTCTGCAGTTACTTTTCATGGTTGACAATGCACCATGTCATCGTACAGTAGTTGCCGAACAGCTCTTAGAGAGTGAGGATATTGAACGTATGGATTGGCCGGCACGATCTCCGGATCTCAATCCCATCGAGCATGTATGGGATTTTCTAGGCAGACGCTTGCAGCTCGTACCTTACCACCAGTAACGATTCGGGAGCTTCGATTGGCGCTGCAAGAGGAATGGGCAGAAATGCCTCAACAACTCATTGACACCCTCATTCTCAGCTTGGACAGACGTTGTGAAACCTGCTTAGCAGTCAAGGGAAATCATATCCCCTACTAAAGACCGGATGTTTCTTGCTGGACACCTATCACAGGGATGTTTCGGCCTTCACTCGCATTTTGCACTCCATGCTACTTTTTCAATAAAGCTTCTTTTTATCCCTCTGATTTCTCTTTAAGCAATGTTGCTTACATATTACACATGTCCTTACGTATTGGGGATCTTACGGTATTAAATGTGTTGATTTGGAAAGCTTTTGTACAAAGTTATATTGAAAAAACCGTCTCGTCCTTAATTATTGCACACCAGTATTTATATATATATATATATATATATATATATATATATATATATATATATATATATATATATATATATATATATATATATATATATATATATATATATTTCAGCTTAATTATTTATCACTTATATATAAATGTAAATGTATGTTGGAGAAATTAATATTTCTTTCAAGGAAGAGAAACGACTTTTATATTACTAATATAATTTCTTTTAAAAAATATTCTTCTCATTCCAATGAAATATTAATTCAGAATTAACTGAAACGTTGCTTTAAACATTTTTCTATTTATTAAAACTTAGTGTCAAGTGGTTTTTACTTTACTTGTTGTTGTTCTCGTGTCCATGAATAAATGTAGTAGATATCACTAAATTCCGTCGAAAGTCTTGATCACTGCCTCTGCTATTCTGGGAGCATCAGGGCTGTTCAGGAGTTTCCGCAAAGAGTCCCTCAGAGAGACCATTCCCATTTTTAGTAACTTTGTTGCGATGGTTGGGCATTCCATCGATGGGCGATGATTGGGCGTGAGTTGAAGATCTGGGCAGTGTTTGCATTGAACATATGATCTTGTCTTGTCTGGGTGAATCTAAATGCCCTTAAGATGTTCAGTTCTCAATCTGGCAATTGTGGATGTTATAATTCGAGACAGTCAAATTCCGTAACTAGGGGTTTTTTAAAAGTGTGATACATAATTCTATGATTGGCTACTGCGTTAGCATCATAAAGTGTGATGGTGGTGCACTTATGTTCGATGTCTTTAGCTTCCTTGGCGAGGCTATATATATATATATATATATCTGCACATTCATTACCCTCAATGTTGACATGTGCGGGTATTCATTGCAGGATACAGGATTTTCTTTTGTTGTGCAGCTGTTCTAGAAGGGTAATAATACCACAGGAGATGTTTAGTCTCTCCGTTTCTTATATCTTCTGTAGTTGATTTAGAGAATCTGAGAAGATTACTAATCCTTCTGTAGAATCAATAACATGTGGGTCTTGTTGATATAATATAAGGGCCTCTCTAATTGCCACGAGTCCCCTTGTGAAGTTTGTGTTTGTTTTTAATACCATCTGGGAGGAGTAAGATGATTCCCGCACCTCCATTGCTGAGGGATCTGTCTGAGGAACCATCGGTGTAGGCGATTGCAAAGTTATCTTGAGAGAGTATTGCTATCGTTTCCAGTTCTTTTTGTCTGAGAGTTACAGGGTCTTCTTTTTTGGAACATGGCCCCAACAATTCCAATTCGAAACAGGTGCTCTTTGGTGGGTTTTTTGGAAGGAACTCCAAGGAGGAATGATCCAAATTGAGTTCTTTTCTGATTTCACTATCAAGTTGGAGAGTCGAAGATTTGAGCCTTGTAGAATGCTTCCATTTATCAAAATCTCTTCTAGAGATATGGTCCAAACCATATGAGCGTAGTTTATTAGTGAACTTGATAGTGGCAAGTTAACGCCTGCTTTCTAGCGGAGGCAGGCCGCATTCTTGTTCGGCCTTTTCATTATTGGTTGATGACACTGCTCCAATAATAATTTTGGCAGCTCTGTGTTGTACAGAATCAAGTTTCCGCTTAACAGAAATAGAGGCCGGAGTCCAATTTGGGGTCGCATATTCTAAAACCGGTCTGATAACAGTGCAGAAAGTGCTTTTTAGGGTTTGAGGTCTTGAGCCCCAAGAAGTTCCGCATAGCTTTCGAAGAATATTCAGTTTTCCAAGAGCTTTGTTGGCAGTTTGTTCGATGTGCTTTGAAAAGCGGAGTTCGGGATCTAAGGTTACATCCAAGATAGGTGGGTAGGTCGACTTTTTTGATTTGAGAGTTCTTTATTTTGATATTAGCATTAAAACTGCTTCTGTGTCGTCTATTGGTAGAGAAGATGCAGTAGTTTGTTTTGTCTGCGTTGATGATTATTTTAAGATTCTCTGACCATTCAGCAATACCTTTCAGTGTTGTGTTTAGGGCCTTTTCCGATTCTGTAATGTCATTGTGTGAGTGTCATACAGCAATATCGTCAGCGTAGCAGGCAATATTTGTGTCTGGGTGGATAGGATGGTGGATGGTGTTCATAAAGAAGAGAAAGAGCAAGGGGCCTAAGACAGAGACTTGAGGAACTCCAGCCCACATTCTGCGAGATTCTGAAAAAGTGTTCCGTTATATCTAACAGAAAATTTTCTTCCTCTGAGAAAATCATTTATCCACAATAACGCTTTGCCATTAATTCCGGGGCCTTGGATAGTATGGACCAGTTTTTGACGCCAAACTCTATCAAATGTTGCTGAGATGTCCAAAAATACTGCTAAAGTTTTCTTGTGAGGCTTTTCTTGAAAACCATCAGTTATCGACTGGTTCAGGTAAAAGAGCTGGTCGGTAGTACTATGATGGATTCAGAAAGCTGTTTGATAGAAGTGAAGTTTTTTGTTTTCGATGAGCCAGTTCTTAAGCCTACGGTGTATAACCCGTTCCATGAGCTTGCAGAGGTTGCTGGTGAGGGAAATTGGCCTATATATATAGTTTTTGCACTCTGAAGCATTCTTGTTTGGTTTCAGAATTGAAATGACGGTGGAAATTTTCCAGATTTTGGGCAATTTTCCAGTAGCCCATGAAAGGTTAAAAATTTTCAATAGTTCTTTTTTTGCAAGATTTCCAAAGTGTTGGACCATGCGGCCAAAAATAACATCCGGACCGGGGGATTTTCCGGGATTCATTTTAGCAATGGCAGCTTCTAGCTCTTCCATTAAGAATGGTATGTTGAAGATATTTTTATGGTTATATCTTTTTGAGTCTTGAATGGTTTTCCTGTAGGTAAGCAGCAGTTTCCTGTCATTTGCGTTGAAGGGTAGCTTGCTTTTGTTTTCAAAGTGCTTTGCTAGCAGAGAAGCAGTTTCCTTATTTGTGGCTGCATCTCTTACAGAGGATGATATGATGTTAGTAAGAATGTCTGCTTTTTGGTGTGTTGATAGATTATTAAGAGTTTTGATGACTTTCCAATGCTGAGATATTTTTTGGGGATCTAAAGTTTTGCAGAATTCAGTCCATTTTTTACGCTTGCAGGAGGAAATCACCTCTTCAACTCCGTGACAAAGGTTCGTGAATCTTATTCTGTTTGTTTCAGTATTATTCTTCTGAAGTTCTGTACTTAGTTTGTCACGTTCGTTAATTAAGTTCTCTATGTTGGTGTCTTTCCAAAACATGACCCAGTCATTTCTTCTTTTGATCCTAGGGATAGAACGTTTTGCAGCTGCATTAATATGCGAAGCAAAGGACTGTAGTCTCTCGTCGAGGGTGTGTGGCGAAGAAAGGGAGCAGATCATTTCAAGTTCAGAGGTGAATTTTCCCCAGTTTGCTTTCCGAAAATTCCAGGATCTTTTGCTTTCGTTGGTGCCATCAACTCTTTGGTTTATCGAAGTTATTTTAGGGAAATGATCACTAAAAGCACTTTTTAGAATCTTCCATGTCGCTTGACTTGCTGTTTGGTGGTTAATGGCCGTGATGTCAAAGGCTGATGTTGTGCCGTTGGTTTTGGAGAGGTAGGTACTTCTCTTGTCATTTAGTATGGAGAGATCGTTGTCACAGAGCACATCTTCTATCTGTGAGCCTTTCAAGTCTAGGGTCCTGGACCCCCAAGATGAGCTCTTGGCATTTAGGTCTCCTAAAAGAATTTTTGAGTCCGATTTTGTGTCCAAAAGCGTGTTAAGGAGATCTAAGTTGATGTCAGAGTTGTCTGGATGGTAGGCATTAATGATTGTTACTTCCTGCTGGGGTAGAAGTACAGTGATTGCTAGTACTTCCGTGCTGTTCTCATCGTAATCTGTAGTTGGTTGCAGTGTGATTTCTCTAAATTTTATGTCTGCTGATTTAATAAGGAAAGCAAGGCCGCCATCTGGCCGGTGTTTTCTGTCTTTTCGCAGAGTAGTAAAGCCTTTGATTTTTAGCTTCAGATTTAGGTTAAGCTTGGTCTCTTGTAGACACGCAATATGTACCTTATTTACGTTGAGGATCTCAGTGAGCTCCTCAATCTTTCTCTAGGTACCATTAATATTCAACTGCAAAATGTTTAGGGTCCTCGTAGCATACTTCTCGCCATGGGCCGGACTTCAACCCGTGGCGCGTCAGCTACACCGAACGCGGTGACATTATCTGAATGACTCAATATTGCACTATTCATGGAAAAAAGGTGCCATGGCCTCCAGGAGGTTGGACTTCTACCTGTTGGTCCACGGAAGGTATTTTATTTCCCTTCTACCACCCATTGGAAACCAATGGAGGCGTTCCCCTATCCGCCACCTGGGGACACCCCCTCTAGGGTTTACAGGCTCTCCCGAGGAATTATGATATAATACTCTCTCTCACGCACACAACAAAATTTACATTTATTGAGTCACGTTTAACCATATTGAAAACGTTTAAGCAAACAAGAATATTAGACGTAGCTGTGATGTGAAAAATTGAAATGAATTTAATTGAAATCTCTTGAGTCATAATTTGCATAATTATTCAAACAGATAATTTCAAAGATTTAATTTTATAAAGAGAAGAATAAACTTAGCAATCACTTATTTACTTGACACAAGAATAAATAGTGCATTTTCTTATTCGACAGTTTCAAATTCAGGATGATAATACTTTTTTTAGTTACATGAGTGCATACCACAAAATCTTGGTAGATGAATGGAGACAGGTTGTAACCTCATATATTCCAACATTAAGTACTTTAACCTATGAGCTGGTTTTATATAAAACTCAAATGAGCCGTATCAGATTAAGATCAACTGAGTTAGGTGGCAGAGATATTAATTGGAGTTCGTTTTAGTGCTTTTCCTTCTAACACAATTCTATCATTTTCCCATGGGATGCTGTTCTGCTGGAATATCCCATTTCTAGTTAGGAAAACAGACTCCAAATAAGAATGCAACTGATTCGCAATTAGGAATCGATATCCTATGACTTTCACAACCCGTTCTACCAGAATTAAGAATACCAAAGCCACCAATGAGAAAGTTCTCCAAAACCTATTATAACCGGAGGCACATTCTTATACATAAAACGATGTAAGAATTGAGAAATCATGCTTTATCCTACCGGGAAACTGTTTTTCTCTTATCTATGGTCAAATCTCAATATGTCTGAGCCCACCGTAGACATAGTTGGCCACGATGCTTGGTCAACAGAAATTCACGAGTGGGACGTCTTATCTGCAGTTCCATTTCCATGAGTGTACAGTGAGCTGGGCATTCTGAAACATTTATAGTTAGTCCTGCATCGTACTAGGCTGTTAAATGAACCACGGTTTGGCGCAGATTTTGGTTAACTAAGTACAATAATTTTTGACTGTTTTTTTTCTGAAGGTGCTTAGATATCCAACTGCTAGGTACCTACTTCTGGCTTCAATGTTATCCATCCACTTTGTACAAACACTAAAAATAGCAGAACATACACAACCCACCAATCTTGTTGTTTTGGAAGAACTCGTTCCGTGTCTTCGGCTCATTACAATATGACCTCTTTCAATTCGCTTATACCAGCCCCTTTTCCCCTCATTCGCAAAAGACTTCTCCTGCAGCAGTTTAACAACTTTCTTTCAAAGTCATTCTTCTTCCGCTTCATCCGGAGTCCATTGAAAAATTTGGATCGTGTTAAAAATGTTTTGGCTTCATCGTTATATTGTTTCTGCTCACTCTCCTTTATCTTATGAACTCCAATTTTTAAAAATATATAAGTAAATATTGAATAAAAGTTTCTTAAATGTATGATATATAGGAAGAGCCAAATATATCGGAAATTGCACAAAAAAATAACATCCTACTTACAGTTTTTTTCAAAACATATGTTTCTCTAACCAACACAGAACAAACAATAGCTCATACATTATAAAAATATTAAACTAGAGAAAGACAACACTATGTATTGATTTTAGATATGACTTTCAGTTACAATTAAAACTAATAATCCTTGAAAAAAGAAACCTATTTTTTCCAAATTTAAAGCAAAATCATAAAAACATATTGCTAAACCACAAAAATGGTCTAATCTATATATTATTTTCACAAAATATGCTAAATTCCCACCAAATATAAATGACTTTAAAAAAAATATTTTAACATTACATAAGTGAATTGCAGCAAAATATCTGACCGAGACAAATATAATTTCTAGTTAATATAAGTTTTATCAAACGTACTTACAGAGAGAAAATAAAAATATTCAAATATTTCACATTCCAAGTCGAGACTATACATCATTTTAAATGTGTGAACAAAGTTTTTGTTTCCTGTATAAATTATATAAATTTAACTTATATGGACTGCATGTAATGAAACTCAACATCCAGAAAATTTGGTAAAAAGATTGTCCTAACCACTAACTCAACTAAATGAAACGGCGCCACCATCCACTCGCCTCCATTGACCTGGTTCGAGCTACAGAAAAAGCTGATTTCCACACTAGTACAAAACAAAAACAGTACTTACGTTTTACCGCCTAAAGTAGATATTAAAAAGAATTTGTAGAATAATTTTAAGGTAAAAACAACTTTTTTAAAAACAAGCCTTTATTTAAATGCTCTAAAAAGTATAAAATAAACTTTTCTTTTAAAACTTTTTTTAATATAAACTTATAACGACATTACACAATTTGTAATATAAAAGCTTTTCGCGAGATTTAAGTACTCGTATTTATTTAGTTTAAACATCTTAAAAATAATAATCATTCATATTAAGTTATTTAATTTGCCTGTTTATTTACACAGGTAAATCTCGTGTGACAAGTTCCTATATTATAAATTTTGTAATGAATGACGTTATAAGTCGATAGCAAAAAAGTATTAAAAGAAAAGTTTATTTTATTCCTTTTAGAGCATTTAAATAAAAAAGCTTGTTTAAAAAAAACTTTTTTTTTATTTTTAATTTATTTTTTACTTTTCAGTTATCGCTGGACAGGTTTCTCTGTCTCTTCATCTTATTCAGCTTATTATTGTTGCAAGGTCGATTGCCGGTTAATTTTGAACATGCTAGCTCAGCGGTACTCAATCTTTTTTCCCTCCAGTTCTCTTACATATGAGAGATATTTCACTCGAGCCTCACCAAGAGGATAGTGAGGGAGGATAAACACTTATAGACCAAAACAACAGAGTACAAAACCAAATTTAAACAAAATATTTAATTTCTTTTTTTTATCTTTTTTGATTTTACATTAATACAATATTAAAAACGAAAAACATAAAAAAATAATTAAATCCATAATTTTGAAGCAATTTTTTTTAGTCTTTGTGCTGAATTTGGATAATACTGTTCTACAAACGAAAAAAATGTTTCGTGCGATTATCTTTAAAAATGACGTATTTTTTGTTTTATTAAAATTCTGTATTTTTTGAAAAATCGTAAAAAAAAAGTTTTAGGGATTTTATTATTATATGATTTATTCTAAAAGAGAAAAGCATGGACTTTTTTAGTGCAGAATATCGATTCATTAACACGAAAAAAATTTATACGGAATGATTTAGAAATCATTTTTAGGAAAATACATCGATTTTGACTCCTTTTAGAAAAAATCTTAAAAAATACAAAATATCATTTTTTTAGAGAACTATATCTTATTGGACAAATAAATTATCTTTTTGATTATGTAATTATGTTTTGTCTCATTTTGATGCAAAGAATAAAACAGTTTTTTTTAAAAAAAAAAAAGCTCGAAGAATCGGATCTTCTTTAAGCCCAATCCGATAAGCTGTTCAGCTGAATAAAAAGCTAACAGAGGTAAAACAATTTTAAGGTTTTTAATAATTATACTTTTAAATAATTGCGATATCGGAATATAAATAGTTAAAGCATGCATTGTCATCCAATCTAAACGTGTATACAAAATGTCCGCTGAATCGCTTGAAGAAATCAGCTTCAAAATTGAGTTACAAGATTCCACACGAAACAATTTCATTGCCAGTTAAATAAAAGCATGTAAAATAGCATTAAATACTCTTTTAAGGGGCAGTACTTTAGTGGTAGTGGTCGAATAGACTAAATCGGTGTTCTTCATGTTAAACACATAGAGGCTCAGAGATCTCTCGTTGACGTGGTGTGGAAATTTAAAAAGTGAAGTAATAATTACTATATCGTCATCTTCAGTTGTCTCATTCAAAATTTTTTTATCAATCTTCATAATTCATACGGGTTTTTTCAAATTGCATCATTAACCACTTGACTACCAGAGAACCACTATTGTATATACGCTAAGTATAGGGCAAAATCCCAGTGTTGAATCATGTGGGTAAATTATTTATTTAGGTGTACGGCCACTGTAACCAGCAGAGGAAACATTATAAGGAAGACTTTCTTCTATTAGGAAATTATGAAATTTCAAAAGAACTTACAAAATGTAACGGCTACAAAAATTTGTAAATATAGGAAAAATAAGAATTAAAATTATAAAAACTTTTGTGAGACTGTTCGAAATGTTTTTTGGAACAAAGAGCTTTCCCGCTTGTGTTAAATAAATGCATCGGTATTTTTTGTTCCATTTCTTCATCCTCTTCATCCCAAATAGATAAATCCGAATAAAAGTCACTGTAGTATTCATGGGTTTGAGAGAAATATAAACATTCAGTTGTGCTTTAATTGAAATCGAACTACGATGCCATATTGGCATGAAAAAGTTAAAATAAACGAAAAAAAATGGTTATAGAAACTTTAGAAAGTAAAAAAAACACCAACGAATGCGTAACATTGTCAGCTTCAAAAGAAACAATGAGAAATTCGCTTCGTTACGTCAAGTCTGTATACTCAGAAATCTGGGATTTATGCACGTGCTGGAAAGCGCAGTCTTATAGCCAAAGGGTTCATAAACAATACAAAATATATATATAAAATAAATTTTATTTTTGTTCGTATTTTATTCATATTTTATGTATATATTTATACAAAAATACGAAAAAGATTGAAGGAAAGATGATTTGAAAAACAAGTATGGTCGAGGAAATATAAATTGAAAGCAATTGTTTCATGCTACGAAAATGATAGTTTGCTGAATCATAAATTACCAGTAATATTTGTATTAAAAGCGTATACTCCTTTCGTTTTAATTACGCAAAATTGTAATAAACCATGTAATAATCATTTAATGGATTTTTCTTTTTTAAATGCAACCGCTGGTGTAATGAAGCCAACGTTTGAAATATGTGATTCAAAGTCATGCACTGAAGAAGAATTCTGAATGGTGCTGTGCTATTTTCACGACAATAAGCCATCTAGTAGCTAAAAAGTGTGACGTTAGTATACACTCACTCGATTTACCTTGCCAGGCCAATTTAAAGACATTAAAACTTCCGAAACTCTTTTATAAAAGTAGTTTCTCCAAGATGAGTTCTTAACAGATTAAAGCAGTGTTCTCAAACAATAGGTTGCGCCCCCTCCAGGAGGAGGCGCGATAACCTGACGAGAAAAGCGCGAGCATATCGAAAATAAAAGATTTAAAAAATAATTAATTTACTGGAATGAATTAAAACAAAGAACTTTCAGACATAATAAAAAAAGTACATTTACTCTGGTATAATTTATAGGCGATATTAAGTCATCAAAAATAAACACTTTTTAAATACCTAATTAGCTTTCTTTGATCCTATAACCAAATACAAAAATTTTTATTTAATTTGCTAAGATCCCATGATTAGAGATTTTTTAGTACGTTTTCTTTTTAAACCTAAAATTCTACTCTTTTAGAGAACAAACATAACCCAGAGCTAGAATCGAAAAAATTTTAGAACATAAAAAATTCATTACTGCGATTATTTTTGAAATATAAATATATATTTGATTATTTTGCACATTATAGCTATAATCTGTTTTTGCTGATAATCTGTTTTACCTTCTCAGTTATGATACAGTTAGTGTTTGTTTCTCATTTAGAGAAGTTGTAAATAATGTATTTCTCTGTTGCGCTTTTTTTCAAATAAAAGAGTTTAATAATATTTGGAAAATCACGGAGAGCACTTTGAAGAATTACTTGGCCAAGACTAATTTTCATGAGTATTCTCAAACATATAAATCATATTAAAAAACGTTTTACACAATTATTTTATTAGTAACATACATATTATCATAATAAATACACTTTTATCCAAGAAGTGGTTGCGCGGGACACACAGATCACAAAATCGTTAATTCTGGCAAAACTGTTTATTTGTTAGCAAAGAAAAATTGAAAAGTCCTTGAAAGTAAGTAAGTTTAATTTCTCTTAATTAAATTATTCACTGGACTCACGATTTGTATCGTGTATATAAAATAATTATAAAAAAAAAGGATTGGGCTGACTCAATCACCCCTCGTGACCATTACCTTACCAGTCAATCAGATCACTTAAGCGAACTCAATGAACTTTTTTTTTCCAACTCAGGTGTTCTACTTGTCAGTACCAAAATACATTATCAGATATGTTATAGAGGGTCTATTGCAGATCGATATCCTTGTGACGTGAATAAACATGCAGAATCTAATTCTTATTAACGACATCATTTCTAAAATTAAGTTTTTCATCATACTTTGTTTTAATTTTTCACAAGAATTATATCTATCCTTAAAATCATATTTTTTGTTTTGTGTTATCGAAACCATCTTTACAATTGACATAATCATTCATTATTGCCTCAAAATTTTTTATTAATTCCGTAGAGTAAAATTTTGTTTTCTTGCCTGTCATTTATGTCTTTGATTACGTAATGCATTAAAGCGGAATCATCAACTTTACCCTAGTTACATAATTCTTTCATCTTTAAAAATATTCCGAAAAGGTTTTGCATTTTTTGATCCTTCTATTGCGTAAGAGCTCGTGAAATTTAGCTGAGTTAACTTCGAAAGATAACTCGTCAATCAGTGCCGGTTTTAATTATTGCCAAGAATTTATTTCTAATTTAGTCTGAATAAATAAATTCACAATTCCACCTAACTTTCTTTTTGCAAAATATGAATTTTTGTAAGTTTAAGAGACAAAACAGCGCGGCTAAATTTTCTAGATGCTTAAACCAATTATATTGTATTCTCAGGTGGTTCTGCATTAAATTTATAAATGGTATTTTCAATATCTGAGTAGTTTATATTATTATTAGAATGGGCATAGCTTCTTTTATTTTGACTTACGTTATCAAAATGCCTTTTATTTATTTCTAAAGCAAGATTTTTTCCGACATCAGCTTACATTGAAGAATAGCTTTTATTTTCTTTATTTGTTCATTTTCTTGGTCAGATTCGCTGGCGCCGCTCGTTGTCATTAAGAATAACTCATTCAGATTTGTCAATAATGATAGAATACTTTTACACACACAATTTCGATTCACTTCCTTTAATGGAAATATTAAGTATGTTTAAAATTGTTACTATCTCATTATACGAGAATTTTTCTGTGCATCTTTTCGTTTAGTAGATAATTTCTCACTGCAATCCTGAAAGTAAAATCACAAAAGTTACGCAATTTCTTACTATTGGACTCGTCGTCATCAAATATTAGTTTGTAGATCAATTTCACTTTTTCTCTTTTAAAGATTTTGAATGCAATGCTGATAGGCTTTTTATCCTTTAAAATTTATCCTTTTAACCAGTTTAAGGGCATTTAAATGCTGACTTCCGGCTATTTAAAGACCTACTTCCGGTTTTCTGTGCTTTACTAATTGTTAAACATCTTGAATTCTAAGTGACCTAGGAACAAAATAAGAACAGATTTAGAGAGCTAAATAATTGCTTTAGACTATAAAATCAAAAACTCAAAATGTGATTTTTTGCAAAAATTGGCCATTTCAACGTATTCGTATACCTTAAAATTGGAAAAATCGAAGTTCCTGGTTCCGATGTGACACTCATATGCGACACGTCTATGCCAAGATCCAGACATTTTGTTCCCGATTTTTAACGACGCCATGTTTTTAATGCATTGCATGGGTTAATGAGAATATCATACGAAAAGCAAAAAGAACTTTTACTTCATGTTATTTTGCATCTTTTATCATCAGATCGAATTCCATTTCAAAAATTTTTTATCGGCTCTGCCGGATGCGGTAAGACGTTCGCCATTAAAATTTGATGGAAAGATATAATATGCCAAAGTATTAAAGCAGCAGTAGCTGTTTCAGGAACGACTGTTCGTGCAGATATAAAAATTTCTTTATCATGATTACTTCCGTTTCATTCTGAAACTGCTCAACAATGCAGAACTCTTTTCAAATGCAAAAAAGTCATAATCATTCATGAAATAAATATGATCAGTTCTCAATTATTATTGAAGGTTGATTCCAGATAAAAACAAATTACCGGAAATTTTCAGTCAAAATTTGGTGGATTATACATCATTTTAACAGGAGGTTTACGTCAATTACCACCAGTTCGTTCTACACCCATCTATAAGCAACCAAAATAGACCACATCGTTGGACCGATTTTACGGCCAAATCTAACATTTTATGAACTAAATGAAGTCATGCATCGAGCGAATCAACGCATTTTTTCTTCTATACTTACAAAATTTGTGTGTGTGGAAACGGTGAATAACTTGATGAAATAGAAATAGGACTGATTGAGTCTCGTTTTTGTACTGTAGGAAAAGCTGAAGCAAGGTGTCCTCAAGGTATACTATTATTCAACACTAACAATTACGTTAATGTGTATAATAGAAAAATATTGAATGTTTATGCAGACAGAATAACTTCAACTGCAAAAGATGTATATATTCGTTGTTTTTCAAAAGAGCAAAAACTGTCGTATGTCAAAAATTACATAAGATGTCATTAACTGATACAAATGGATTGCCTTATCAAACAGTTTATGTAAATAATATTTATTGCATGGTTACCACAAATATTGATGTGACAGATGGATTGACAAATGGCACAGTTGGAAAACTAATTCATGTAGAAACAAACGATGAAGGATTAGTTAAGACAATGCGGCTTGAATTTCCAGATTTTTCACAAATAGGGAAAAAATTAAGATGCAAAACGCAATTTCGCCTTATCTCTATAAAATAACAGAATGATATGAACGACAAATTCAAATACTACGATTTATGCAGTGTTTTAGAGATTCTTAAATGATAATGAGTGAAAAACCTATAAATTTCTTATTTTAGCAGCCTCAAGCCTATGATAACAAAAGTATGTACATAAACACCCATAAGCATAATGGAAATAGACTAAAATTTTATTAAATTTATTATTTTTATTTTATGCATTTATAGAAAAGTATCTTTATTAATGATACAATAATATAAATGTATGCAATACATTTTTTTAGTGTTATGTATTGAAAATGAAAATATCTTCATACTTATATCTTTTTAACCCTAACTATTTTTTAAATACATTTTGAAATAATAATGATGACAATAAATTCGTTAATTATAAATAAGATTACTTCGATATAAAACTTTATTATGCAATTCAATGCATATAAGCCAAAGAAGTTAACTTCTACCACGTGCTCACACTGATATATACGCACACAATTTTTTTTCTTTTTAAGAAAGCATGAGCATGTTCTTTCACGATACACATTTCAAACATTTCCAAAGCACAGGAAGTCAGGGCTTCTATCTCTCTGCCTGGATAACCACTAGAAATTTTTAAAAAATATTAATAAATTCATTGAAATTTTAAGCTTACTTGTTTTTTCCTTAGTGTTCATGAACAGCATTCTTGACAGGTTTCTTTTCCCGAAACCTGTTAAATATTAAAACAGAAGAATTTCTCTTCGCTAGAATGTGTACTCTTTTGTAAAAGTAGTAGATGTTACTTTTTCATGGTTAGCAACATTCAAAGAATTGTCAAGATGATTGTCGTTGATATTTTATGTTCATCACATCTCGCTGCTGGCACTGTTGCAGTTGATCCTTTCAATGGAGTTTTGATCCCACACAAGATTTGTGGTATAGCAGGGCTAACGTAATCTTGATCTGTAGAGCTATTATGCCATCTCGCAGTCTTGATTATAGAATGAAGAAGCCATAGTCAATCACTTAGAAGATATTTAAGGTATTACAAAAAAACTTGGTTCAAAGTTTTGAAGTCTACAATAAACAAACCAAATGTTGCTTCTAATTGTGATTTAGCAAATTTAACGTCGTTAGGTAATTGGACTTTGAAGTAACCGGCTAAATCCCGTGGTTTATTTTGAAAAAAGAAATGTTTAAAATTCAGTGTGAGTGTTTTATTCATTGATTACATTTAATTCAACTTATTTAGAGACATAAAATGTGAATTTAGTTTATTTTTGAAATAAAGAAAAATGCTCTATTTTTTCGTTTCGTAGAAAATCAAAACATTATATTACGTATGCCACAACAAAAGTATAATTTTTACTTTTTAAATGGAAACAATATATTTGCTGATATGGACCATAATCTAAGAAAAGATTTTTTTAAATATACGACACTTGAGGTTGTATAAGAAAAGTAACGAATCCAAGTTTTTGGTAGATTTTTATTGATGGACAGGTTTAGCTGCAGACTGTTCATTTTTGGCTTTTGATCTCGAGTGCAGCAAAGAAAGTTGTAGTTCTTAAAGAAGAATTTCGAATATCTAAAGGTTTCAGAGGCATACAGAAGTATACAGTATTGTAAAAGTGTAAAGAACCTGCCAAACTAATTTTCGATATTATAGTTAACCAGTGTGCACCACGAGGAGGCCTGCTACGTTACCCCCTGTAGATAACTCCTGGGAAAGATAAAAGGAAAGATCATCTTTCAATGGGTACCATTCCATTGTGGTCTTTGGGGAAATGAGAGGGCAGACTTTTTGGCAAAAAAGGGAACGTGTATCCTTCAGAACTTTCGCAGAGACCTGACACTTCATTCTGCCAAACTGGAAATTAAAAGGATTTTTAGGGAATCATTTCGCCTTACAGCTTCTCGTGTTGCTCGTGATAAGCCTTGGAGTACACTATGTAAGAAATCCCACGGTATTCCAAGTCTCCTCGTGCTGCTGCTGTGGCTAAATTTAGACTTTTAGCCGGACATGACTGCCTTTGTGCTCATCCGTTTCGTTTTAATTTAGTGACTTCACCTATCTGCGTTTTGTGTGACACTGGATAAGACATGACTGCCGCTCATTTGGACGAGTGCTCTGCACTGAATGATCTTAACTGCATTGTAAAAAGGTATTGGAGAGCCCAATGCCTGATGGTCAATGGCCTGGCATTTGTAAAATAATAAAAATAATAATATGCTACTTGTCTCATTGGTGCATTTTCTTATATTCTACAAGCACAGGCAACTTCCAAGCATTTTACTAACTTTATTTTGATATTGAATGAATAATTCTCAAAAATGTTCTCGATTTCAGACGATATAATTTGATGATGATACTTTAGTTTCATGTTCTTTGCTGCAATATTGTAAAAAAATCCGTCACATTTGAGAAATAACTACTGAATTTTAAAACGGCGTTCAAATATAATTCCGTTTTATATAGTCATTCATTTTATAAGCAAATCTCAGTCTTAATGTAGCGGCTCTCAGACTGTGGTTCGTCTTACTCGCCGCCTTCCTAGGGTTTACGCGAATGTTTCTCATTTAATAATATTTCTATCTTTTTCTAACAATTATTGCACATATGCTCACAATTTAATAGTATAGTAAAGTACATTAGTCATTTAAAAGTAATCTTTTGTAATATTTTTAATTACATGTTTACTTTAAATAGAAAAAAAAACTTGTGTTAAAAAGTTTGTATAAGTAGGCCAAGAAAAGTTCTGATTAGTAAAGAACCTTTAAATACCTCATCTTCTTATATTGGAAATACAGAAGGAGAGTGCAAAATCTTAGGGATATGCGAAGTCAAGCTAATAAATAGAAGGAAACCACGGTGATCAAAAGTTAAGGAACCGCTCTCTTAATGTATATGTGCTTAAAAACTGGTAATAATCTGATGCTTACTTAAATCAATAGTTTTTTTTCATTTAGCACTAGCTGCATGGCCCGGCGTTGCACGACTTTCTATACAATTACAAATTTTCCCTTCCCTTCTCAAAATCAGCACTTCCATTATTCTTTTTCAAAACTACTTTGACTTTTTTTTTCTTTCTCCTCCACTTAGCCTGGGCTTTTATCGAGTGTGTAACTTAATTTCCTCTTTCCTTCATGACGCCGGCACTTCTGTGCGGGTGTGAGCGCGTACGATGAGAGGGATTGCTATAATAATGTAATTGAAATTCTTTTCTTTTAAATTTTTTCACTTTTCACTGTTAGACAGGTTTATTTCCCCTTCAACAACCCCCTTCGTTGCACAAACATTTTTGAATGTATAGCATATTGTCATGGAAATTCCCCTTCTCCTGTAGCTGTTAGTACTTCCTGTTGTGTGTGCATGATTCCTTTTTCGAAATTTCTTCCTCAGCTTTCCATTGTCAGACCCGTTTTTTTTACCTCTCTATATCCCTGCGTTACAGAGGCTCTTTTTAGCGTAGAGATATTTCCCCCTTCCATTATTTATAAATGATGAATTAAAAAAATCCTACAGATAGCTTTTGAAATGATTTTTTTATCGTTTGAATGTTTGATTAAACATATGTAAACATAAAAAAAACTCAATATATATATATATATATATATATATATGGTAAAATATATATATATATATTCTTAGTTTACATTCACTAAAATAACATTCAAAAACAAAAGATAACTTTCGGATAAAAATATTTTAGTATTTTATTATAATTTTGTAGTTTTTCATTCCAAATTGCTTAGTAAATCATTTAAACATGTATCTGACGAAAAAAAGTATATAATACAAAAATTAACACGTTTATTGTTTTAACAATAATTATTTTCTTAAAGTTTAAAATAACAAAAGGGGTTGGTATTCTCATTTACTCAATCAATCGTTAAATAATAATCATTTCCTTCTTAAGTTTTGAAATAAAAAACTGATTAAAAATGTCCATTGAGCAATTAGTTGTGTCATATCGTTATCTTAAAAAAATGGTTGTAAAAGAAAAATCTCGTTTATTGATAAAGACTTATTAAATATTTAAAAAGATTGTAAAATTATTTAATCAATATAAAAGATATATAATACATTTATTATATATATTATAAAACATTTTTTTCTGTAAATAATTAAAAAATCACTAGAAATTATTTCACTTGTTCTTAACTTATTATTGATACTTAGTATCAAATACATTGTGGCCTACTGATACATTTACTCATATAAGTATAGTATATCAGAGTAAATGTGTATTTATTTTTTATTATGTCAGAATATACTTTGTTTTGCTTCCAATTGGTAAATTAATAACTTTTTAAATAATCTTTTATTTTCGTTTTTTAATATGCTCGCCCCCCTTGTAGGGTTATGATGCCTCCCTAGGGGGCGCACCCCACAGTTTGAGAAACACTGCTTTACGAAGATTAGCGAAGAAATTATTGTGACAAAAAGGAATATTTGACATATCATTCATGTCACTAGAAAGTGTAAACAATTGTGCCGTAAACAATTTCAGCACAGATTGCAGACCTTTTTTAACTGTTGTCGTATGCCGGGTAGAATGATGGAGACTATTTCAGACCATGTGTCATTTTCATAGGCTTTAATGGCCGAATTTAAATGCTGATGGAAACTTTCCACAATTCCATTTGAAATCGGATGATATGTATTACATTTAATTTTTCAGTTCCCAACATGCGAGTAAATTAAGCGCACATTGATGAACGCATTGAGATCCGAGGTGATTATAGATGGGCAACCAAAACGAGTGATCCAAGTGTCAAAAATTGCGCGGCAAATGGATTTCGCTTTCATGTCTGGAATAGGGATTGCTTCTGGGCTTCTGGATAAGCGATCGATTATACTAAGTGGAAAATTATGACTTTAAATGATAGCAAGAGACCGACAATATCTATGTGAATGAGACTGAATCCGGCATCAGAAAGAGAGAATGTTTCTAGAGGTGTTTTAGTGTGCCTTTGAATTTTCGATTTTTGACCCGATTCACAGCACCGGACCCATTGCTTTATTTGGCACTTGATGCCAGGCCACACATAGCGAGAGCAGATGAGTTTTGTTGAAGCTGCTATCCCCGGAATGGGAGATATGACGATGGTGAAATAATGTTTTTTCGAAAAGATGCAGGGACGAATGAACTTGGAACTCCTGTTGAAATAACGCAAAGGAAAAAGTGCAATATGAAGTTTGGCATGGTTTATCTCTAAATTAAGAGATGATTTGTCATTCAGAAGAAATTTTTGAACATCTGGATCATTTTTCTGTGCTAATACAAATTCTTTAAAATTTAAAATAGGAGATTTAGTAATTGAATCAATTTCGATTCTGGAAAGAGCATCAACAACAGTGTTCTCGGAACCTTGCACATGTCGAATGTCGGTAGAATATTGGGAAATTAAATTAAGTGGCGTAATTCCCGAAGAGAACGTTTATTCGACGTTTGCTTAAAAGCATAAATTAGGGGCTTTTGGTCAGTATATATAATGAAGTTTCTGCCTTCTAACATATGTTTGAATTTTCTTATAGCCGAATAAATTGAAAACAGTACCCTATCATAAGTCAACCACTTTTGCTGACTTTTGTTAAGTTTCATGGAGAAAAGGCTATTTGTTCCCATTTCCCCTGTGATAATATAAATAAAGTGCCTCTAATAGCAATATCTGAAGTGTCCATCCATAGGCTCAATTGAGCCCCTGGAACAGGATGTCTCTTAAATGGGTAGCTTCTGCCACGTCGTTTTTTGCTGCAATAAAAGCTTGTTCTGCATTTTTATTCCATGTTAATGGTTCGGATGATTTGCGAACACTGGAATGAGATTTCTTTTGATTTGTATGCCCTTTTAAAACTCAACAATGGGAGCATGTATACGTGCGGCTTTTGGTATAAAACATCTGTAAAAGTTAACCATGCCCAAAAATCTACACAACTGAGTTAATGTGTTTGGTTTTGGAAAATTTAGAATACATTTAATTTTCTTAGGTGAAATTTTAATTCCATTTTCCGACAGATGGAAGCCTAAAAAGTCTATAGATGATGCACCAAATAGGCATTTAGAAACATTACTGCAAAGATTGTATTCGTCTTATTTTAAAAATAGGTTTTTAAACTTTGATAATGTTTCTGAGTATTTTTAGATACAATTAAAATTTCGTCGACAAATGCGTAAATACCAGGTAAGCCATGAGTGACTCCATCTATAAAACGTTTAAATGTTGCGGATGCGTTACATTATCCCAATTACATTCATGTACTCTCACATAAACGAAACTGCGTACAGATTTCCATTTTGTGGATATCATCTGGATGAATAGGAATTTGATGATAGGCTTTTACTAGATCGATTCGACTAAACACTTTTGAGCCATGTAATTCAGCTGTAAAATCAGCTATACAAGGAATGGGGTATTTATCTTTTAAAGTTTGAGAATTTAAAGCTGTATGATCGCCAACAGGTCTCCAATTTAAAGTACCTTTCTTAGGAACCATGTAAAATGGTGACGTGTAGTTACTTTTCGAAGGTCGTAAATGTCCCAGATGCATCATGTTTTGAAATTCTTTTTTAACAATTTTCCAGTGACCAGACGCAAACTTTGGGGTCTTACTACCATAGAAGGACCTTTTGTTATTATACGGTGAATAGTGTTATGTTTCACTGGTTGATTTGGATTAGGCAATTTTGTGATAGAGGGAAATTCTTTCAAAAGTTTGTGATGTATCGCATCTGTAAAAATAAAAATTTGAATTGAATGGAGATTATCACATTTTATATGGCCTACTGATAGCAATTTCGTTTTTGGGTCCTTAAGTCATTTATTCCTGAGATCTGGCACTAATTCAAAATAATGGAGTAAATCTGCTCCAAGAATAGGTAAACTTACATCGACAATCAGAAAAGTCCACACGAAATCTCTTCTTAAATTAAAATTTAAGGATAATTTTTTCTGCCCATACATGTTAGTTGTAGATTAATTCGAGGAAAAAAGGGTTTATTAGAAACATTTCTTTTTTGATTGACATTAGCAGGAATTAAAGACACGTCGGAGCCAGTGTAGACCAGAAAATAAATATTAGTTGTCTTGTCTCAAATGAACAGGTGACGTGATTCTTTGAGGAAAGAATAAGTCGCCATTATTCTTTGCTGAATTGGTTTTCCTGCCCTCCTTGGTTGAACGTATTTTTCTGCTCTACATTTTTTCTCAAACTGTTTGTGAAACCAACAAATCAAAAAATCATGCTTATTCGAAATACTGTAATTTCACGGAAATTTTTGTTCCGATGGTATGGAGAGCGACCACGAAAGATTGAAAGACTATCGATAATTTCATTTAATTTTTCTATTTCACGAAACAGTTTAGATTCTAATGTTTGCTGTTACTTTTTATTAAAAACAGGAAAAGTTTCAATGGGAGATGGTGATACTTCGAGAATTCTGTCCACAATGTCGGCGGCTTTGTTTAACGTGAGGTCAGGAACAGCAGCTAAAATTGTTTGAACTGAAGACAGCAAACGCTGAAGAAATAACTTCATCATCAGTTTATCATTAGAATTCAAAGATTCCGTGCGTCGTTTCATGTTACGCAGAAAATCGGAAGGTTTTTCAGAGCCTAATTCTTCCCACGAAAGGAGTTTGTGCGTATTTCCGGCTAAGCCGATTCTCCTGAGTGATTTATGAGTTCGTTTTTTTATTTGCGCGTAAGGATCTGTTGCATCTGGATGAACGAGGATATCGCGAACTAAAGACGCGGTGTCTGCAGGGAGATTACCTATTATGTAGTGTAATTGTACTAAGTTATAGTTTCAGTTATGGGTTTTGGGTTTGCTATATCAAATGTACTTTCGCACGTAACAAACCACAAAGCAGGATCGGATCTATTATATAGTGGTATTTGTACTGCACCTACATCCGACATTTTGCAAGGTCTTAAAACAAAATTACTAAATAAACAATGAAATATATATACATTCAATAATAAAACGCTATAATCAGTATCATTATACTTAATCAGAATTTGGCATTTTCAATTATAGAACATGATATTTTTAACTTTTTTCATAAGAATTTTATTTCATCAGAAATTATTATATCCAATTAATTAATTTTAGCATTAAAGATGAAAATATAAAATAAAACATAAAATTGATAAAACAATTCAAGTTAAATTAAAAAGACAGAAAAATGAAACAGAGAAAAAAGATTCACTTATCTGAGAAACATTTGCAGCTGAAGATGCTTGCAACACCCGAAATCGAAACTAAGGAAGTAGATACTCCAATCCATGACGTCACTTGACCATGGTTCAAAATTACGTGGTCCGTCGCCAAAAGCCCTCGTGTAGCTGAACAGTGCGACGTTAATATTAAATCAATCACTCCAATCCATGAACAAAATAATTCAGCCCTTATTTTAAAGGCAAATAACTGACAATATTTTCCTCATGACCATTGATTTAGCAAAAGACTATTCACAAGTTTAAATTTTTGTGTGAAGGTGCTATGTGTAATGCCATTATGGTGAAAGAAGCATTTCCCAGTCTATATACTTTTATCGTGGTGCTGATCACACATGGGCCTAGTGTGTTTACATCTTGTGTTTCTCGCCAGGCGAGACTCTCAAAACTATTCTAAGGGGTTTCCATATTCTATTCGGGACCCATGGTTGGATTTACCACAAGACAGCTATTTAACATGAGTGACGAACATTGTAGCCCATTCGCTACTTTTGTTAATACACAAACAGCATTTTAACAGTCGATGAATTAAACAGAATCCTGATTCCACTAAAGTCTAGCGAAGAGGCAGATAGCATGTGCATTTCACACAAGAGTATAAAAGTGAAAATATTTTCATAGGCGTGAATTGAAATTGAAGAAAAGAAAGTACACTTTCAGAAGTCGTCTCCAGCACATGAACGTTTCCCCCTTTTTCCAAGTATATCGATACATTATATATTGCATTTCACTACAAGTTTCATAAACAATTTATCAGTTAATAAATAATTTTAACTAAAATGGAGAAAAGAAAGGAATATTACGTTTTGTTATGCAAATAATGTCTGTTGTTTTCTAGTCGGAATTTTATCTTTATACATTATAGAAAAATTACTTTCGTGAAGTGAACACTGCATCATACGTATATTTTGAAAATTGCAATGTTTCAGTTATTTCATTTTCATATATATATTCTTTGTTCTTTATTTTATTTAAAATTTCTTATGTTTTGTTTAATTAATTATTTATATTTGTGGTTAGTTTAATTGCAAAATAACTGTCCAGATGGCACCATGGTTTTCCTTCCCGCGCTAGCATTTCAATCTTTTACACCATTTCACGTAGGATCTCATCGCAGTAGGTTGTATTTTTCATCTCAGGATTTTTGTTTTACAAGTTAAATTTTTCCTAATATTTTCTATATAATTTTTTTTATTATTATTCCTCTCCTTGTTAGATTCATTCTTGTTCTCTTTTCTCAAAATCTTTTTACGATTTCATTAGGTTCTGCATCCACGTGTTGTATTAGGCTTATCTTTTCAACTTGGATTTTTTCCCCTATTATGTCGAAAATATCTGCTGTACAGAAAAGGTTGGATCTATTGCTGAACCCTAATTTGCTGGCCTAATTCAGCGACAGCAGTAGAAATCATAATAGGTCTCCAGTTTAGTCCAATGACTTTTTTGTATCTACATTGGTTGTGTCTGCTGAATTCCAATTCCTTACTTCTTTAGCACTGTAGGTTCTTGTACTTCTTCACATTTTATAATATATGTATATATAAAGGGTGTTTTTTTGAGAGGTATAGAACTTTAAATTGCAATAAAGCAACGATGTATTATTCGATTGACATGAATTTTTTTTTATTCGAAAGATAATCTTGTGGCATTACATTTTAAATATGATTTCTGGCATAGGAATGCCACGGCTGGTTCGGATGTAGTCCAATCTGGACGTCCAATTTTCGATGACTTTTTCCAACATTTGTGGCCGTATATCGGCAATAACACGGCGAATGTTGTCTTTCAAATGGTCAAGCGTTTGTGGCTTATCCGCATAGATCAATGACTTTACATAGCCTCACAGAAAATAGGCTAGCGGTGTTAAATCACAAGATCTTGGAGGCCAATTCACAGGTCCAAAACGTGAAATTAGGCGGTCACCAAACGTGTCTTTCAATAAATCGATTGTGGCACGATCTGTGTGACATGTTGCGCCGTCTTGTTGGAACCACAGCTCCAGGACATCATGATTGTTCTATTCAGGAATGAAAAAGTTATTAATCATGGCTCTATACCGATCACCATTGATTGTAACGTTGTGGCCTTCATCGTTTTTGAAGAAGGACTCCACCAGCCCATAAAGCGCACCAAACAGTCAGTTTTTCTGGATGTAACGGTGTTTCGACATACACTTATGGATTAGCTTCACTCCAAATGCGACAGTTTTGTTTGTTGACGTAGCCTTTCAACCAGAAGTGCGCTTCATCGCTAAACAAAATTCATGCGGTACATATTCCGCACAGAACCATTATTTTCGAAATAAAATTGCACAATTTGAAAGCGTTGTTCAGGCGTGAGTCTATTCATGATGAATTGCCAAACCAAACTGAGAATAAAACACTTGACAGCTCTTAAATCGGTTGCCATCTTGGAAAGTAATGCCAACTTAAACTTCTATACCTGGAAAAAAACACTCTTTATTTTATTTTATTATCTTTAAGAACCGTATTATCCGTCTTTATTGCATCCACAATTCAATAATCATCAAATTTATACTTGTAACTAAAAATAGTTCGTATTTAAAGTACTTTAGCTCTCAACATTCTGTAAGAGCTGAGAGACCAGCTCTGTCAGAAGAGCGTGATTTTGTAGGATTTTTTGTTTGAATCATTTTGTAAAAGGTTGAGTTATATCCTTTTCAGAGGACTATTAATGTCAATTTTTTTATTACCGCATTCCGAAGCAGAGCCGTCTGGTTGGCTTGGGTAGCGCCGGCGCGAATGATTTTTTTGGCAGAGGCCTACTAACCCCCGCTGGTTCAACACGTCACGTTTTTGCGCATTTCGCGCCTAGCGTGGTTTCAGTTTAAGCGTAAGAAATGTAATTAACGTCTTCTAAAGGTATAACTCAACTTTCAATTAAACTGATTTCGGAGTGTCTTTCTCTTTGTAAATATTTTCCTTGTAAATTTTCCCCTTTAACTTGAAATAAATTCTTTTTTTACTTAAATGAAGTATCTACGCTTAAATGACTTTGATTCCATTAATTCATCACTAACCCTTTAATACTTACCCCTAGACAACTACCTCTCGCCAATTTAAAATCCCGACTTTTGAAGAATCTATTTTTATTCGAACATTTTAGTCGGACTTATATATATATATATATAAGTGTGTGTGTGTAATAACTCCAATAATTTAATTGTAATAGCTCTTGAATTATTAACGTCCAGTCCTTCAGGACAATCATGTAATTATTTTAATTGGTTACCTGCCTACCAGGAACTTATGAAACTATCTCCATGCACCTCTTAAAATCAAGTGACGTCCCGTTGCCCATGAATACCGAGATCTGGAAATTGAGTACTCTTCTCCCATCCCCCAGGGAAGCCAATTGGAGTCACTCTTTACTGAACCCAGCATCCAATCAGAGAGCAACCTCTAAGCTCTCAGCCAAGCCAAAAAACTCAAAATTTTTTCCACAAATACAGATGAAGAACCATAGCCACACCTCCCGGATTCCATCGTTCAACCAATCGCCATCATGTGACTCAGCAGAAAGGAAAACACCACTCTCGCCATCCCCCGCATCAAAGACTTATCATGATATAGGATTGAGGACTGTTTTACAGCCCAGATGCCCAAATAGAAACGCCTATTCAACGCCTATTCGAGCACTCTTCTTCTGCTCTTGCCTCTTTCCAATCATGTAACCAGCCGGTTTCCGCACGTTCTGTATTTGTCTGTGTTTGTGCCATAATGTTTGATTCTTGTTATGTGTAATGCCGTCCCTAATTGATCTTTATGTGTTTCCAAATTAGAATAAACTGGATTATTGATTTACATGAGTGCCTCTTCGATAAACGGACAGGGGAGGGGGAAACGAGGAAACCCCTTTCTTCAACTTCGTCGTAAAGCTTCAAGTGCTGATATGTGCGCGTTTTATAATTGAAAGAAATCTTGGTTCAAAAATTTCAAAAACGTCATGTTTTGTGAATAATTGTGATCCAAATGTTATGTAAAAATTTCAACGCCAGCAGAAAAAAGAAAAAGTAAAAATCTTTTCAACCTTTAAGTACTAGAAATGTGTTTTTGTTTAAAGTAATGTAAAAAAATGTGTAACACTAGCTATTTTTCACCTCAGTGATAAGTCGTTCTTCTTTTTTTTATTCTGCTTTAAATTGAATGTATATTATTTTCTAAATTGGTTTCTGAAAGACTGATTTTAAAATATTTAAGAAATTTATTACTATTAATATGACTGATGATAATTTGCAAATAAAATTAAAGTTTAAAATGCTATTTCATGTAATCCATTTTGATTCAAAAATTATATTCATATAAAATAATGGCTTAAATAATTTGAAGATTATAATTTGGTCCCTACCACCATTGTCCTGTTTTTGTGGTTTACTCTGTTTTTCAAAATATGTGTAACAAATTATTTTTATTTTTCAATTATTTTTAAATTTATTGATTGGGTAATCAAACTCGAAACTCCACCTATTATTAAGAATGTTCTTACTGTGAAATTACAATTTTAAAAACGTTTCCAGAGATCTCGGGTTTATATTTTTCTGTTAAATTTACTCAATGCTATATTTGTATTCAAAAGAAAATGCATAGCTCATAATTAATACCAATGTTTTGATATTTTTTGAGAATTTTATGTTGATACTTTTTGATATATTTAAGTGGTTTCAAGAATTTTTATTATGATAAAACTTACTCTATTACAGTAATACAATTTATTTGATATTAAATAGAACAACTTTTAATGTGTAGAAAAATGATAACGGTTTTGAGAGCACTTAGGCTGAGGAAATATTAATAAATTAAATAAAAGTATCAGTAAATGTTTACATATAGAAGATATACTAAATAAAAAGGGTTTTGTAAGGATTGGGCATAGTAAGTATATAAGTCAAAGGACTAAACCAGTGCTACCCAAACTTTAAAAATAATGTTATATAAATTTATATATATATTTTAAATAATGTTAATCTGAAATTTTAATTTAAAATTTCTTATCTCTGAACGATACGGGTATGGAATAAGGGTCCTGGAACACACACGTCTTTTGCGGAGGGGGAAATGTAATAACTCCAATAATTTAATTGTAATAGCTCTTGAATTATTAACGTCCAGTCCCTTAGGACAATCATATAAATATTTTAATTGGTTACACTCCTACCGGGAACTTATGAAACTATCTCCATGCACCTCCTTAAATCATGTGACGTCCCATTGCCATTAAATACCGAGATCTAGAAATCGTGTGCTATTTTCTTCTGCTCTCGCCTTTCTGCAATCATGTAACCAGTCGGCTGCCGCACGTTCTGTGTTTGTTCCATGATGTTTGCTTCTTGTTATGTGTAATGCCGTCCCTGTTTGTTCTTTATGTGTTTCCAGATGTGAATAAACTGGATTATAAGTTTACATGAGTGCCTCTTCGTTAATACAGCACTCGACCACTCGACTCGTAACACAGAAAAATCACACTGCCGGTCACGCTCTACCTTTGGTTCGCCACAATAAATCAACCACTCGCCACGACAAAATACGGCATAGTATGCATCACTATAAGTTTATATATATATATATATATATATATATATGAATTATTAATATCTAGCATTAAGAATTCGCGCGGTTGTATTGAAAAATAAATTTATAGCCGTAACTCTCGCCTCTTCATATAAAAAGGACATAAATTAAAATATCTAATTTCTATTTATATCTAAAATAGAAGTAGGAAGATTTTTTTGCGCTCACTTAACCTAATATTCAAGTGGATTTCCACCAAAGCAACTTTCAGTGGATCTCTACTCCATAAAATAAACATGCGTGCTAAATATCAAGTCTAAATCTAAAAGAGCAAAAACGGAATTTTTATCATCAATACCTCGTTGACAGCATTCTTAGCGGATTATAATTCAACAAAAGAAGCATGCAAAACAAATTTTATTAATATAGTCTTAGCAGTTCAAAAAATGGAATTTTGTCTATCAATACGCCCCAATAACTCTCCCCGCATCCCCCTGGAGTTGATTTCCATAAAACCCATTCTTAGTGGAACTCTATTCAACTAAAGAAAAGTGCTCAACAAATTTCAAGTAAATGAGTTAAATTCAAAAGCAGGAATTTTTCTGTAACATGCCTTAATCCCTCGCAACCCCACTCCTTTGGGGGTCCGTTTTCGCAAAAATATTTGTAAAAGGAACTTTATTCCATGAACGGAACATACCTACTAATTTTCAAGCAGGTGGTTCTATTAGTTGAAAAGCGGAAATATTTATCTATTACGCCCCTTATTCCCCCTCAGTGACCCTTGGGATCAATTTTCCCCAAAATTATTTTGTAGCGGATCTCTACACCATTAAAGGAATTCGCTTATCAAATTTTAAGACTGTACGTCTAATAGTTTAAAAATGGAAATAATTATCTATAACGCCCCTTAAGCCCCCGCAACGCCACTTAGGGAACGATTTTCACAAAACCCATCTTATGACAGATCTCTACTCAGTGAGTGGAATCTGCTTACTCAATTTCCGGATTTTACGTCAAATAGTTTAAAAAAGGAGTTAATTGCCTATAACGCCCCTTAATTTTCTACAACTCCACTTGGAGTCGATTTTCACAAAACCCATTCTGTAGAGGATCTGTACTCTATGAAAGGAATCCGCTTACTAAATTTCAAGACTGTACGTCTAATAGTTTAAAAATGAAAATAATTATGTATAACGCCCCTTAAGCCCCCCTAAAGCCACTTAGGGAACGATTTTCACAAAACCCATCTTATGACAGATCTCTACTCAGTGAATGGAATCTGCTTACTCAATTTCAAGATTTTACGTCTAATAATTTAAAAAAAGGAGTTAATTGCCTATAACGCCACTTAATTCTCTACAAAGCCATTTGGGAGTCTATTTTCACAAAACCCATTCTGTAGGGGATCTGTACTCTATGAAAGGAATCCGATTACCAAATTTCAAGACTGTACGTCTAATAGTTTAAAAATGGAAACAGTTATGTATAACGCCCCTTAAGCGCCCTCAACGCTCCTTGGAGGTCGATTTTTCTAAAAATAATTATGTAGGGAATCTCTACTTTATGAAAGAAATCTGTGTACGAAGTTTCACGACTGTACATCTAATAGTTTAGTAATGGAAATAATTATCTATAACGTCCTTTGGGGTTCGAACTTTGAAAAATCCGTTCTTAGCTGACGTCTACTCCATGAAGGGAACCTACCTACTAAATTTCAAGTCTGTAGGTTTAATAGTTCCGGAGATATCGTGATGAGTCAGTGAGTCAGTGAGTGAGTGAGTGAGTGAGTGAGTCGCTTTTCTTCTTTATATATATACATGGAGATTGGTTAAACTATGGCAAGACGCAGCGAATGGTTGATTAAATAATGGAGAACCAAAGGTTAGGGTGTGGCCAGTGGTGAGTGATTCCTGTATTTTGGTGAATTTTCCATGGAAAGATCGACGAGGTGGTCTGTCAGATTAGTAATTCCAATTTATTGTATATCTAGAAACACCTACGCCTATTATTTACGATGAACACATAGACGACACAACACAGACAAAGAAACTAAAACACAAAGCAGCCGGCTACAGAGTGACATTGTGACGAATCTATACGGAACTTTATCACTAACCTTCTGAACCGACCTTTTTAGGGAAATTTAATTCCCTACCTATTTCCAATCAACTCCAAAAAGCGGACAGGATTCCTTATTATGCAGATTAGATTCAGTATTTAAGTCAAACGAAATAATAAAGTTAGGGCAGTAGGAGATAGATATTGAAACATAGAGTTATAGTGATTTTGAATTGAAATATTGTAGTTGAAGATAAATTTATCTCATGAAGAATTGAGATTCCGAGTGGTAAATATAAAATTATATTTAAAATCTCATTAAAGTTTTAAGAGTGAGATTAAAGTTAAATGTTCATTAAGAACATTATTGAATATAATTCTGGGATCTCTTATCGTGGTAATTTCTGCGTGATCATTATTTAATTAATTGAATTATTAAATAATTAAGTTAATTTTAAAGTTATTATCTTTAAAACCTCATAATATTATAGTTCGAATTTGTTAATAAGTCTTCGATTTTAATTGAGAAAGTTATTCAAATAAAGAAAGTTATTTATAAAAATGGCTACTGGTTCTTTTACGTCTCCTAATTATTATAGTTCTCAAAGTGAGGTCCCCAGAGACCATTACAACATGACTACAGAGAAACGAGCGAAGAGAGAGCGAGATTTGGTTTTTATACTCGATACCACGTGACATTTTTGTAACAAGAGCACTGATTGGTTACAATGGGTGGGAAAGTGATTTATGATGTAATAATATTATTTGATTATGATTAAGATTGGAGTGTTAGTTTCGAACCAAATAATTAAAAGATTATTTGAATATTATTAAAGTGTTAATTAAAAGGATGCTAGGGGGAATTATTACATATATATATATATATATATATATATATATATATATATATATATATATATATATTGGTTTATACATGTCCTCTCAGCTTGCTTGAGAAAATTATACTAACACAAAATGTGAAGTAAAAATTTATTATTATCATTTTAACTGTGCAGCTTTCGAACATTTCAGATATGAAAAATGGTACAAAAAATTATCAATAAAAATATTTAACGTCATTTCATTTCTACTTACAATTAGAGTTTTTCCCTTAGAGTGTTCCCCTTTTGTACATAACTCTATAAAAAGCGCGCGGACCGATGCAAACAATATAGTGATGTTGTAATTTTGCCACTGCTTTTATGTTCAACAAGGTATATATATATATATATATATATATATATATATATATATATATATATATATATATATATATATATATATATATTATTTAGTGGATGCGATTTAAGCCGAATCAAGTGAGGTTTGGTGTATTTCCCATTAAACTGATGAAAAAAATTCTGAAGGTTATCGTCTCCTAAAAGAAATCGACTTAATAACGAGAACATTACTCACACATTTGTGAAATTGGATGTCAATACGCTAGGTGTAGCAACTCTATGCAAATTTTTTAAATAAAAAGTTGCTTATCTAATGTTCTATTTATTTATAAAAAATTTAAAAGAAGCATATGATTTGTTTATTTATGCATTTATAAAAAAGTGAGTACGAAAGCTACATTCTCTACACATATAGTTCAATAAATACACTGCTCAAAACAATTAAAGGAGAGATATTGTAAGTTTTATATAAAATAAAGATATAAGCAAAATTTCTTTTTGCCGAAAATGGAAGAAGAGAATTACAAATGCAAATTTTTCTGATTTTCAAACTGTGAAGTATGCTAATTTTGAGTTCGACGTCAAAAACGTCGTTTCAGCAGCAGCGAATGAAATTTGACTTTCAACTGAAATGAAGACAAGGACGATCGGCATTCAGTGACTGCTTTGTTTCGAGGAGTACGATATCTCAGCGAAGTCATTTAACCGATTCAGAAGCTTGGAGATTTGTAGGTAGGTTATAAGTAGGCCAAACTCAAGCCGAAATACTGCAAGCTATTGGAGTGTCACAAAGTGTGATTTCCAGGATCTGGAACCGTTTTTTGGAGACTGAAAGTGCAGGCCGAAGACCAGGACAAGGTCGTAGACGAGCAACAACGTCCAATGAAGATCGTTATTTAGTGTTAACGGCTCGGAGACACCGAAACATGAACGCTACTCTTCTCCAACAACACCTTCGCTCTGCTACTGGCACCACGGTTTCAACTCAGACTGTCCAAAACCAGCTCCATGGTGTAGGTCTGTATGCTCGCCGATCGATGGTATGTGTTAGACTAAAATCAAGGCATCGTCGCGACCGCAGGGAGTGGGCAACACACAGCATTTGAACTGGAGGAGAAATGAATGGAGCAATCTTCTTTTTCTGACGAGTCCCGTTTTTCTGTTCATCCGGATAATAGGCTTATTTTCATCTGGAGGGACCGTGGCAGTAGGAATAATCCTGCGTTCGTGCACGAAAGTGTCAGATTTGGCGGTGGGGGAGTGTTGGTGTATGGTGGCATCTCCATTGACGGGCGCATAGAATTCTACATCATTCGAGATGGACCTCTAAATGCTCGCCGATATAGGGATGAGATCCTCAAACATATTGTAGTCCCTTACGCTGCAGCAATTTGAGATTACTTCATTTTAATGGACGATAACTGCAGGCCACTTCGTGCTAATCTGGTGGAGGATTTCCTTTTCGAGGAAAGAATCGTACGAATGGAATGGCCAGCGTGTTCTCCAAACATGAATACAATAGATCACGTTTAGGACGCTCTATGAAGACGAGTTGCTGGCCGCCGACCACCCCCACAAACTCTCCAAAATCTGGAAAGAGCCCTTCTGGAAAAGTGGGGCAGAATGCCCCAACTCGTGATTAATAGCCTCATTGACTCCATGCCTCGAAGGTGCTCAACGTTGCTGGCCGTCCGTGGAAACAATACCCCCTACTGAAAATGATTTCCTTTGACGAAAACACCTTTTCTTTTTCTTTTTTTCTCATATGCACAAATTGTGTTTTTTTCCTTTTGTACACAAATGCACAATTAAATGAATTTTTTTCTGCCAAACATGTGTAATTTATTCTCATATAACCTACTACGTCTGTCGACCATGTATCAATCAGCTAAAAAGTTTCCCAGCCTCAAGATCCACCTAAAACCGCAATATCCTTTAATTATTTTGAGTATATTATAATTTTTCTCTAGTATTAATTTCTCTAACTCATTCATTTTCTCTTTGTAAAAATATCTACTATTTATGTTTTACTTTTAGAAATGTTTATTGATTTATTGTTGATTAACGTGTCAATACAAATAAGTTAACAAGAATTATTGGCTACAGAGATAACAATTTATATATAAATAAACACTTTACAAGAAAACTGACACATTATTTTATGAATAAACCACGTCAACCTACTGCTTTGAGTCACTAGATCAGAGATTGGCTTCCAAGTACACACGTGTCACATACGGCACGTGGTACAGTTCTCAGTGGCTCTCTGTATAAACTTTAGACAATCAATAAACTTTACTACAATAAACTCTACAATAAACTTTAGACAATTTATTAGAGTGGAAGTTGATAAATTTTAAAATCTACCTTATTTGACAAACACCTTAAAAATTATGCACATGTATGAAATTGCGAAAAAAATCTAAAAGTTTAATCTAAAGACAAATTTATAGTTATTTTGTAAGTAATTGAATGCCAGTTCTGAAGGGACTTAGTTGATTGGAGAAAGAAATTAGCATGCACACTCCTTTCCGAATTTGTTTCTACATACCTAAGCAAAAACTCTTTCCTCATATGAAAAATGTTTGAAACCGCAAGGAAGTTGTTTAACAACTAAATGCTCAGATTTGGGTCAAAGTATAAGTAACAGATAATTCCCCTAATTTCGCGATATGAAAGTAGAACAGTGCAAGCACTACTAAGTTCGCATTAAAAATATTTTTTACCTTTTTTTTTTAAAAACTATAAAGAAGGGGAGAATTTAAATTTTCTGTTGTCTGTTTCTTACTTTAATAAATATGTTTAAAATAATTAATATACGTACAATTTTATTTTTAAGTTTTTGTTTAAGAAATAGTTTTATTTTATAATGCTTATTTTTATATTAAGGAACATCTTTAATGGATGCGACAGTAACGACCACATTCGTAAAGTAAATAAAATTCCTTCAAGCACATTCAAGACCTATCAATCGATTTCTTTAACTCTCTCAATACTACAAATACACATTAATATACATAACCTTGAAAATTATACTACTCACATTAAAAGGAAACGACCCTGAAGAATTCTCCCGAACTCGTATAATCCCCCCAAACATTTAATTCAACCCTTATTTTTATCGTAATTTGTACTTTAAATGTTCACACACACACAATCATCCCTTTTTATTCAACTTACATTTTTTAAAATATCTTAATAATTGGCGGTGTACACTAAGCGCCCGCCACACTTCGGTTCTAAAATGCCGCAACACCATGCGCGGTCAATTCGAAGAAGGGTCATCACTTCGAAAAGCCGCCGGTTGCTTTTTCGACTTCTAAAAATTTTCACCCATTTCTGGACATTGCGTCACAACACACCGCTCTCACTCTCACCCCCCCAGGCAGAAATTTTGAGCCATTATCCTCGCTTGCCAAAAGGAAAACTCTCTTCTCCACGCGCTCGGACTCCAACATCTCAGAAGCAAAATTCCATGCCTTAAAGCGCTCGCCGCCGTTCGTCCTATAGACATGAAGTACACCTTCAGCATGATATTCCTACTTCGACGCTTCAACTAAAAGAATTTTTCCAGATACGGGATTGAGGGTTCTCATTAACCCATATGCCCGCAGACATTTCCTGAGATTCCTGGATGCATTCGTGAGTGAATATTAGCATCGCACTACTGTTCAGCTACTACTAACTTCAAAGACATTAAGGGACGAAACTCGTAACTTTGAACCATGGACAAGTGATGAGGACGACACCTGAGCTGAAACCTAAAACACAATACCAACTTGGGCACGTTTGAGCTCTCGACAGATTTAACGTGTATCTCGCTTTCTTACACAGTTTGCCTTCAACGGTACTAGGTGGCCGCGGTAGCCAAGTGATATAGGTATCGGATCGTGGCTGGCTTTGTCACATGTTCGAGCTCAGTTCCGCTAAAGACCCGCCGTGTAGGGCAGCGATGCACGTTAAAATCTTTCGAGAACTGAAACTTCCTACCGTAGGTGAGGTGTGGTAGTTAGGAGAGGGGGTGCCAGCTCAGATGGCATCTACGTCACTTGACCATGGTTCAAAATTACGTGGGCCGTCGCCAAAAGCCCTCGTGTAGCTGAACAGTGCGACGTTAATATTCTTTGACTCACTCAGTGGTACTAGAAACGAACTCATGACAAGCCTACTCCGAGACCATTATTACCTTGACCACTCATTAAATGAAAAATACGACCACTCTTTAAGGGAAGCTGAGTTAATACATATAATAAAATTGTTAACATTTATTGTTGACCTCTCTATTCTCTACCACTGCATGCGTTATCACGAGCATCGAATTTTGAAAATTTTTTCTAATTTTTGACAAATTGAATCATATTAGTAGATTGTATTGGCACGCTAAAGCTAAAATTTTGTTGTCCTCTGCTCTAGTGTTATGCAATTTTCAGAGGAGAGAAACTCTAAATATGATTATAATTCCTATTTTATTTAATTCTCTTTTTATTAATTTTGTCATTTTCCCTCAATTATGATGTTTCAATTGATACTTGACATTATGTATGCCTATAGGCATTAGAAATTGGGGGAAAATGCTCAAATTTTACAAATGCGAAATAGGAAATAAAACATTAAAAAGTATTATCTAATCTGCATAATATGTTCGAAGCTTAACTTATATAAAAAAAGAATTAAGAATAAGTGATTAACCCTATTTTTTTTAAATTATTCAAAATGGAAATTCCCCCCCGTTGAGTTTTTTCTAGTGTGATCTAATCATTTCAATTATTGATATAGTTGAAAGATTTTATTTAAATAAAATGACTTTTCGATTAAATATTTAAAATATTTTTGTGTTTGATATGAAGGTAATAATAACTTTAAACTGTAAAATTACTCAAAATTATATAAAAGTAGAGTGTTTCTATCTTATATCACAGTCACGCATGCATAACCACTTATAATTGTGAATTTGTGTAAATAAATTCATAGAGTGGTTTGAGTGAAATGCGTTACCTGATTACTAACAGTAACCATTTAACAGTCTAAGTAATTGCGGTAGCTGATAATAAACACCAAGCAGTTCAGATGATTCAGTTGGAGCTCCGTTATTATTTTGCCTAAGACAGTGAGAGTTAGTAAAGTCCTTTGCAGCCGTTTTATGGGCTGTTATGGTCAAGTTGGTAGCCTATAGTAGTTGTATGATGAGGGACTCTTATTCCGATATGGATTCAGCTTCTGTTAAATTCGATAAGTCTTACAAATCAAGATCTTCCATCTCCTCAAGATCTGATTGCGAGAAAAATGCAATGAATCCCGAGTTTGACTGTGCTAGACGAAGAAACGTCATGGCTAAACTGAATCAACTTGATGTTCTGCTCGTCGATTATAAGAAGTTCATAGAATACTAAAAAAAAAAAATAATGACACCACAGTGCATTTGCCAATCACCCCATATGGAGCATGAAAGAATCACAAGCAGCAAGAGACCTTTTGGTGAGTGAGCTTCGGACTATTCCCCCATGTATAGATCCTGACTATCCTGATCATTCTTCTCTAAAATCTAAAAAATAACGAAATAATTAAAAATAACGTTAAAATCAATGAATTGGATAAACACCCCTCACAAAAGGATTAATACCAAGAATAATACGGATGACTTTGTTTTTCCGAGTAAAACGGTTCGACCCACCACGCCAACTCTAGTACTTGAGCCTGTTGTAACTCAAAATTACTTTGAGAACTTAGAGCAAGATACCGAACACCAAATTAAACAAATTTAAGAAATCCTTACTCCCAAGCCTCCTCTCCCTATTTTTCTAAGAATTAATAAGGATTATAGAGACCAATTAAAAATACTAATCAATCAATTCCCAAAATTAAAGTTTAAAACTTCTGGGGTGGGGATTACCTCAGACTTTTTCTCGATTTCCATGAAGAACAAAGGAACCTCGTTCATTTTATGGATGAGGATAAAACCAAAAACTTCTATGTTATTCAACCAAAGGGAAAAAAATCCATTAAAGTAGTCATTAAAGGACTTCCACGCTGTACTAAACCCCAAGATATTGTTATTGACCTAGAAGAACTTGGCTACACTGTAACCAGATGTAGCCAACTTATTTCCAAAAGAAATAAACTTGATCTCCCTTTTTCCTAGTTATTATGCCAAGAAACTCCCAAAATGCCTCAGTAATTGATCTTTCCCGATTGGGATACATGGAAATCAAAGTAGAGGGATACTCCATTCTGGGTATCACTCAATGTTACCGTTGTAATAATTTTTACCACACTGCAGCTAACTGCCACATGAACCCAAGATGTTTTAAATGTGGAAAAGACCATACAACCAAAGACTGAAATTAAAGAGAGGCAAGATAACCCTTACTGCATTAACTGTGAAGTGTACGGGCATTCAGCCTGTTGCAGAAATTGCCCAAGATTTCCTAAACCCAAAAAGGTACCACTATTTCTAATAGAAATAGTAAGAATTTTACCGGTATCCATGTTGTTGAAGAAATTTCCTTTGCCAGCATACTTGCAGGAAAAAATGAAAGCAATGACCCCTCTCCCCCCTCCCCGAGAGTAAAAATAATTCATAAAGAAAAAGTACTAGTCAAAATTCCCCCTCTCATGAAGATTACTCTAATGTCTTCCAAAACATAATTTATCTATTTAAAATCGTAGCTAAAATATTCAAATAATTTCCAAAACTCTCAAATTCTCTTCCCAACCTTAAAAATATCAAAGACTTCAAGCAGCAAGCGTATTAGATTTTCGAAGCGCTTATTGACTATTCAATTTCTTTAATAACTAATATTCAGAATTGTATTCTTACAATCCCAATTTTCCCTTTAATTTTTATTTCTATTTCTTCATTAATTTCTCCCATTTCAATAGTTTATTTATCCATACCGAGTCAGGCAAATTTTTCTCAAAGTCCAATAAGCTTACAACCTAATAGGAATCTTTCATCCAGCCGCTGATTCTCTGCCACTCGCCATTGGCTCCAGCCCGCCGAGGCCACACCACCTCAACCCCCAGACCAAAAACGCAACACAAGGCCCACTCAGGCCCACATATAGAGTGGGGGAGTTTGACTAACTTCCAATCTCCAGAGAAATGTAAGCGATAAGCGAAGTGAAATATCTATTAATTTGAATTCGTGTAGACCGGTTTCAATGAAAATTTATGGTAACGAAACCAGATTTTGAAAAGAAAAAGTTTCATTTCCTTTCATCAAGGTTTGACTTCATTTTTTTAGAGAATAGGTTGTAAACATTTTCTGGCACTATCGAGTGTGTAGCAATCCTGATAATTGAATAAGCTCACAAATGTACATTTAGTAATTATGCAGCCTATATATAATATCTAACACCGATTCCGCTAAAAGGTCGTCGAGAGGAAAGTTGGATGCAATTGAAATGTACGAAGGATAATGTGTTCCCATTAATATTTTAATATCCCATTAATATCTCATTAATATTAAAACCATTGTTCAAGTCATCGTAAAAGTGACCATTCGTCAACGGTGACCACAATAATTCTTGAGATAACATGCATGTAATTTTTGAAATAGCTCAATTGAAACTTATTTAGTATTTGAGTGGCATTAAAAGGCATAATTTATATTGGGCTACTGTCTCACGCTAATTTCAAGCCCTAAAAGTCCTATAGAATAAGTGCAATAATTGTAATGCATATTGCATTTGATTAAAATGAATTCGATTGAGAACATGGATAGTTAGAATGCATATGAGATTCCATGTTTACTTCCAAAACTGAATCCCTTTTTACATTGCAGTAAACGACAGAGTTAGATTCTTTCATATTTCTTCGATATAGTAACCTCAAAATGTGTGTGATTGGTATTATTTAAACTATTATTTGAAGTTTACTCTAGAAGTTCAGAAGCATTAAATATTTCATTGTATTTTTTTTAAAAACTTTTAACCAACAGTATACTTTTAAATATTTAAAGAAATAAAATTTAAATATAAATTGGAACAATTTGAAAAAAAAAATTCTCGTCATAACAAGATTTTTTTTTTATTTCTCAAAGAGAAATGGACAAAACATTCGCTTTATAAATATTTAAAGTTATAAATCTACTAAAATTCATTGAAATTAACTTAAACCCAAACAATTCTTTTTTCTCTTTATTCCTGAAAAAAATGGTACACAAATTTAAAGAATTTTTTTATTATTCAAATTTTTTTGTTCTTACACGAATCCAAAAAAAGGTGACGATTGTTGTACTTTTGATGAGAACGATTTAAACTAGTTTCTGACAATTTGTTTTAATATGAAGTCAATAAAGACGAATTTTTTTTTTTGTGGTTGAGCGATTAACAGCTGGATAAATGCGCGAGGTCATGAGTTTTTTTCTAAGTAGGAAATAACATTTTCTTACTCGTTATCCTGACATAAAAAAAATCGTGCCTTAAAATTTCAACGTAGACATACATCTTCTGTAGTAGATTATCTAAAAGTATCTAAGCAATTGTGAAAGATAATAATAATAATAATTATACAAATAAAAACACCTTTTAAAAGTAGTTTTTGTAATGAAAAAAAAAAAAAAAAACAGAGGCCGCTAACAACAAACGAACTTCATTTGAATCGAAGTTGACATCTGTGACCGACATATCTGACACATATACTGACGATAGTATTTATGTTCCAGTTTAGAATTAACGTGCTTGCTTGTTTTAAAATAGCGATGAATACTTGATAGTTATTACAAGCTATTATTTAATTTGCAATGTAAAATGCTGGGGTGGAATATTGCTACTCGATTTTGAAGCTGATGTCTTCGACTGATTGAGCTAAAATTTTGTATACACGTTTAGAATGGATTGATTGAATGATTGATTGAAGATTAACGTCGCACTGCTCAGTTCCCCGAGAGTTCTTGGCTACGGACCACGTAGTTTTGAACCACGGTCAAGTGACGTGGGTGACACCTGAGCTGGCACCACTTCTCCTAACTACCACACCAACGAGAGGATGCTTCAGATCTCGACAGATTTTGCATTCATTGCTGCCCTACATGGCGGGGCTTTAGTGGTATTGAGCTCGAACTCGTGACAAGGTAAGACACGATCCGATACCACTTGGCAACCGTGGCCACACGTTTAATTTGGAAGAAAATGCATGTTTTGACTTTTTATATTCTGAAAATGCAATTAATTTAAAAGTAATTACTTAAAGTAATTTGTTTTGGTGGAATCTTGGTGTTTAGCTTTCCAGCTGATATTTTCAACCATTTGAGCTGAAATTTTATTTACATGCTTAGTTTGGATGACAATGCATGTTTCGAACATTTATAGTCCGATATCACAATTAGTAAAAAATATATTAATTAAAGCAATTTGTTCGGGTAGAATCTTGCATTTCAATTTTGAAGCTGATGTATTCAACCTATTGAGCTCAAATTTTGTATACACGTTTAGTTTGGATGACAATGCACATGTTTTGATTATTTATATTCCAATATCGCAATTAGTTAAAATACATTAATTAAAAATCTTTTACCCCTGTTTGCTTTTCTTCTTATCCATTTAAGAAGTTTACTTTACCACTTTCCCCGAGCCCTCATGGCCTAGTAGTTAAAAAAGCTGATTTAAAATAAATTGCTTAGGGTTCGATTTCCGGAAGTTCGCAGCTCTTTAACTTACTTTAAGGCATCCGAACACTTTTAGAGTACTCTGACAAAATAACATATTTAAACATTATAAAGGCGTTTTTACGACTCCATACGAATAAACACTAATATTTAGCCAACAATATTTAAAATAAATTGCCTAAATTTCACATAAATGACAGTTATAAATGAACTTTTAGAAAATCTTTTTGTAAAACTTCAAAGCAATTAGAGAAAAAATAAACACACTTTTACTAATATAAGTATTACCAAAACAATCCAGATGTAATTATCTAGAAAATGTACTAAGATTTTAATGTTTTATTAAAATTAAAAAATTTTAAAGATGAGATTGAGTAAACAATATAAGAAAAATCACATTCTTTACGGAACCATTATTCAAATAACAAGCCCTAACTCAAAAAATACTCATACAATAAGAAATATTTTAGTAAATTCTCTAGAGAATAGCATAAATATCAGTTTCAAAAAGTTTTATAGAAATAAATGTGTACTACTTTGAGTAATCAAACTCACCATGATAGATTTCAAACAATTTTAATGCCCCCTTTTTTAGATCAAAGACCCACTTCCAGTGTTTCTAACTTCATAAAGTTTATTGTAGCTTGGCATCTAGATAGTGTAGAAACAAAATAAAGTATGTTTTGTAAAGCCAAAAGATAGTTCTTTTCAATAAAATAGAATATAAAAATATCTGTATTGATTGAGTTTGGTCATTTTCAACGTGTTCGAATACCTAAAATTACTTTAATTTTCCTTCGAAAATTATTTCTCTTGATCAGATTTAAATTTCCACGTTCTCTCCTGTGCTTTACGAGCTCTTATTTAAATTGCAATGTAAAATGTTCGGGTGGAATCTTACAACTCAATTTTGAAGCTAATGTATTCAACCGATTGAGCTGAAATTTTGCATACACGTTTAGTCTTATGATTTATATTCCGGTGTTGCAATTAGTTATAAAGAAATTAATTAAAGTAATTTGGTCAGGTGGAATGTTGAAACCCAATTTTGAAGCTGATGTTTTCAACTGATTGAGCTGAAATTTTGTACACACGTTTAGTTTGGATGCAATACATGTTCTGACTATTTATATTCCGATATCGCAATCAGTTAAAATTATATTAATTAAAACACTTTACCCCTGTTAGCTTTTTATTCTGCCTAGCATCTTATCGAATTGAACTTAAAGAATTTCAGATATATCGACCTGCTTTAAAAACCCAAATTATTCTTTCTATCAAACAGAGACGAAAAATAATTACATATAATCGGAAAGATCATTTATTTCGTCACTACACGGTGTAATTTATTTAAAAAAAATAATGATATTTTCCATTTTTTAAAACTTTTTCTAAATTACATTCTCATGACAGAGATTTCTGAATCACTAAATATGAATTTTTTTCGTGTTTATGAATCGATATTCTGCACGAAAAAAGTTCAGGATTATCTCTTTCAGAATCAGTCATTTAAAAAATAAAATACCGAAAACCTTTTTTTCTACGATGTAAAAAAATACTCAAATTTTTAATAAAGCATTTAAAAATTTAGTTAGTTTTAAAGATAATCCCACGAAATTATTTTTTTCATTTATAAAATAGTATTATCCAAATTCTGCAGAACGCTTTAAAAAATTGGTTTAAAACTACGGACTTTAAAAAAAATTGGTTTTTTTTATTTTTAATATAGTATTATATTAGAAAAAAATGAGTTAATATTTTGATTAATTCTGCTTTGTTTATTGTTTTTTTTTGTCTTACAGTGTTTATCTCCGTCCCCCGTTATCCTCCTCTTGTCTCTCGAAGGAAATGTATAATATATATATATACGTGACCGGCGGGGGAAAAGATTGAGTACCCCTGAGGTAGCCTGATCAAAATTAACCGACAAATGACCTTGCAACAATGATGCATTGAATGAGATGAATAGACTGAGAAACCTGTCCAGCGAAAATTAAAAAGTAAAAAAAAACTTTTTTATAAAACAACCTTTTATTTAAATTCTCTAAAAAGAATAAAATAAACATTTCTTTTAAAACTTTTTTTTGCTATCAACTTATAACATCGTTACACAATTTATAGTATAAAAATTTGTCGCGAGATTTATCTGTGAAGATAAACAATTAAATTAAATAATTTGATGTGCTTGATTTTAATTTTTAAAATATTCAAACTAAGTTAATAGGTGTACTTACATCTCAATACAAGCATTTATATCATAAATTATGTAACGACGTTATAAGTTGGTAGCAAAAAAAATGTTTTGAAAGAAAATTTTATTTTATTCTTTTATAAGAGCATTTAAATAAAGTCTTGTTTTAAAAAAAGTTTTTTTTTTGCTTTTATTTTATTTAAATTTCCCTTTCCGTTCACAAAATAAACACACTTCCAATATTCTTTTTCAAAATTGCTTATTTTTTCCTCTCCCTTTAGCCCGGCGTTGCACGGGCTTTTACAGAGTGCATATCTAAAAATTTTCTTTTTCGAAATATGTTCACTTCTTTCTTTCTCAGACAGGGTCCTTTACCCCGCCATTGCACGGATTTTTTTGAATGCATAACATATTGTCATGGAAATTCCACACTTACTGGTGTGTGCATGTGGGATTTCTATATTAATGTCATAACAAAATTCTCGTGGTAATTTCCCACAATTAATTATTACTGCCCTTTTAAAATTTTGGCTGCCGCTGAAGACCAACTATTAAAAGGAGCGATGCACGTTGAATTTGTCGAGAGTGCAAACTTCCCAGCAATAGTATACTGTGTGGTAGTTAGGAGAGATGCGTGCCAGCTCTGGTTTGATTCTCTTCACTTGACCATGGTTCAAAATTTCTTAGTCCGTTGCCAAAATATTTCGAGTAGGTAAACAGAGCGACTTTAATATTCAGTCACTCTCTTTGGAATTTTCAGCCCCCGGAAACGAAAATTTACCTTTTTTTATAAATAGTTGTATGTTGAAAAATGATAAAAAAAAAGTAGAAATTTTTATAATTACAAAATTCCACAACTATATTAGATGTTGATTCTAATGTTTCGATTCATAATTGGGATTGTGTTTACCTACACATAAGAAATTGGGGGGGACTCAAAGTTTTAAAATCTGAATTTGGAAACTAAACAGTAAAAACTATTATCTGATCAGTATAATACGTACAAAGGCAAAAGTATAAAAAAAAGGAATTAGAAATTTGAAGGTGAATAATGTGTCATTCCCCAATTTAAGATTTTGAACTATACAAATAAGAAAAAAAAATAATCTTAGTAGTTCTTTTAAGTGAGCTACTCATTTCAATTAGTGATGTCATTGAAAGACCTTATTTACATATAAAAATGATTTCAAATTAAATATTTAAAAAATTTCTGTTCATGTACAGGTATTAATTTTAAATTGTAAAATTACTCAAAATTATGGAAAACAAGAGTGTTTGTAGATTAAATAAAATTTAACACAAGAATAACCACTTATAATTGCGAATGCGTATAGATAAATTCATCTAGTACTGTGCGTGAGACTGACTCTATGTCTAAGTCAAACAAGTTCTATGTAGGTTCTGAGATAACGAAACCAAATTCTGTTCATTATAGTTTCCATTTTTCTCCTCGGTCATTTGCTTAGTATAACGAATTTTTTGTTAAAAGATGTAAATAATTTGTATATGAATGCGTAATATATTTATATTCCACTAAATATGATGTAATTTACTTTGAGATTGTAATATTCACAAGCAAGCAGTGCCTTAAGAAATAATGGCAATTCAATGAAATCTTAGCATTGGAGCCAAGTTGGCTTCATTTTTACAAACTTTTATTTAACTTGTAAAGTAATATGTTCGGAAATAACCTTGCAACTCATTTTTGAAGCTGATGACCCTTCACTAGATTGAGCTGAAATTTTGTATACACGTTTACTTTGAATGACAATGCATGTTTTGATCATTTACATTCCGATATCGCCTTTAGTTAAAAATATATTAATTAAAGTAATTTGTTCGGGTGGAATCTTGTGACTCAAATTTGAAGCTGATGTCTTCAACCGATTGAGCTGAAACTTCGTATACACGTTTAGTTTGGATGACAATGCATGTTTTGACGATTTATATTCCAATATCCACCTAGTAACTGTAACGATCGTATTCAGGTGTTAACGCTAGCATGTTTACAATAACAAAACTGTGAACCGGAGGCGTATCTCAGAGGGTAAAGCGTTTTATTAGCATGCCAGAGGTACAGGGATCGATACCCGCTCCTCCATTTATTGTTTTGTGTAATATATTTTGAAATTCATTTTATTTGTACAACAGGATATTTTCCAATACTTCCTCTTAGCATACGTATAAAGCATGTTATGTTTTACAAGCTTTTATTTAACTTGAAATGTAAAATGTTCCGGTGTAACCTTGCAACTCAATTTTGAAGCTGATGTCTTCTACCGATTGAGCTGAAATTTTGTATACACGTTTAGTTTGGATGAAAATGCATGTTTTAAACATTTATATTACAATATTACAATTAGTTAAAAGACTAGCTGCAAGGTTCGGCGTTGTGCACGGGCATTCACTACTTTTATAAATTATCCCTTTCCTCCACAAATCCGCACTTCTAGTACTCTTTATCGATATGACTTAAAATTCCCTTTTTCAAAATTTTTCGCTTCTTTTCTTTGTCAGACAAGTTTATACAAACCCTAACGGTGTTGCACATACATTTTTAAATGCATAACATATTGTCATGGAAATTCCCCTTCCCCTCTTGCTATCAGAGCTCTCGAATAATTGAACATTCCCCGATTCTTAAGCAGATTGATAGGAGCAGCCATATAGTGGCACAAAAAGTAATGAATTATTGCACTAATGAAATTCATAAAAAAAATTTCGACATTTTTTTTAGTCACTAACTATAAATGATCAAAGTATGAAAATCCATTTTCTTTCTAATTACAAAATTACTGACGAAGTTTTTAAATGCGCGAACTCAATTTTCGAGCATTTTTTTAAAAAAATCTTAAAAACTAAGCGATGATGTTGTTTCAAACCCATTTACAAAATTTACTAATCCAGCGCTGTAAGCGGCCGATCCACAAAATCTTCGGATAAAAGAAATAAAAGACCATTGAAATAAAAGGAAGATATATTCAATTTTGCATTGCGTTATTTGCTTTTGTTTAAATTTTTTTCGGGCTTCACATTTTGATGTTAATGCATTCAAACTCCATATATTGATTACAAACAACAGTAATTTTTAAACAAAAATTAAAAAAAATAATGCTTGAATATTCCTCGCAAAAAGAAAAAAACAAAAAAAAAAACACACACACACACAATTTTTTAAACCATTATTTTTAAGCAATTCTTTCAATCTTTGTACAAATTACAGATATTATTGTTCTACTCATGGAAAAAATATTTCATGAGATTATTTTTATAAATAAAGAACTTATTAAGTATTTAATTAAAAAATTTTAGTAAATTATGAGAAATCGTAAAAAAAAAGATTTTGGCATTTTATTTTTCAAATAACTGTTGCTAAAAGATAAAAGCTTGAATTTTATTATTGTAGAATATCATTTCAATAACGTGAAAGAAAATGCAATCGGAACGATTTAGAAATCATTTTCATAAAAACGTATCCCTTATTAATAAGTTTAGAAAAAATCGTAAAAATAGAAAATATCAGTATTTTAATTATGCGTTGTAAGGTTTTTAATTAATTAATTTTTAACTAATTGCACTTTTAGAATATAAATGGTCAAACCGGATTCCTTGCATCATTCCCAATCGTTTGGTACCGTCGGCGAGTTTTGCATCTTGCGGATCGTAAGAAGATAAATCTAGTCTTATAGTCTCATACGTTTGTTTACCTTCGAATTTCAATAGTGTTGATAGTAAGTAAAGTAATTTTTGGGGTTGAATCTTGCAAACGGTATAATTCTATTTAAAAAATACTGATATTTTCTTTTTTTTACATTTTTTTCTAAAATGAGTCAAAACCGATGCGTGTTCATGAAAATAATTTTTAAATCGTTCCGTATGAATTCTTATTTTTCGTGTTATTGAATCAATACTCTGCACTATGAAAGCTTAGGCCTTTCTATTTTAGAATCAGTCGTTTAAAAAATAAAATTATTAAAACTTTTTATTTTGTGATTTTTGAAAAATACTTAAATTTTTAATAAAACATTTAAGAACTTCTTCATTTTTAAATATAATCGAACGAAATATTTTTTCGTTGGTAGAATAGTATTTAAAAATTCTGCACAAAAATTTAAAAGATTTGGTTTAAAATTATTGATTTTATGAAAAAAAATTGTGTTTTTCTTTTCTAAAACAATATAGGAAAAGCAATTTAAAAAGAAGGAAAAAAAGAAATTTTCAATATTTTAATTTTGCTTTGTCCAATGTTGTTTTGATCCAGTAGTGTTCATCCCTCATCCCATTATCCTCTTGTTGCGGCTCGAGTCTAATATGCATTATATGTACGTAGCCTGGCGGAAAAAAAGTTAGGTACTCCTTAGGTGGACTGCTCAAAATAAGGCGGCAAACGACCTTGCACCAATAATGCGCTGAATGAGATATATAGGCTTAGAAATCTCTTTCCAGTGATAACCAAAAAATAAAAAAATACATTAAAAGTAAAAAAAAAACTTTTTTTTAAAAACAAGCTTTTAATATTTAATGCTCTAATAAGAATAAAAAAAACTTTTCTGTTAACCTTTTTTTTTGCTGTCAACTTATAAGGTCGTTACACAATTTTTGATATAAAAGCTTGTCGCGAGAATTAAATGTGTAGATAAACAAACAAATTAAATAACTTGATCCGATTGATTTTAATTTTTAAAATTTTCAAACTAAGTAAATACGAGAACTTAAATCTCGCGACAAGCTTTTATATCATAAATTGTTTAAAGACCTTATAAGTTGACAGCAAAAAATAAAAAAGTTTAACAGAAAAAATTATTTTATTCTTATAAGAGCATTAAATAATAAAAGCTAGTATTAAAAAAATTTGTTTACTTTTAAGTTATATAATAATTATTTATATATATTTTAAGGACACATCTTTAAACAATACATTAGTGAATATTAACAATGTTCTATTCAGCTGCCCAAAGGCTGTTGACGACTGTTCCCGTTATTTGTAACCATGGTCATGAGACGAGGATGACACCGAAACTGGTAACCTACTCTCCTGACCACCCCGCTACACCACAGGGTGGACGTTTGAGATCTCAACAGATTTAATGTGTGTCGCTGCCCCACACACGGTTCGACTTCAGTGGTACTAGGCTCGAACTCATAACACGCCTTCCAGGAGTTCATTACCTTGCCGACTAGGCTAACATGGCTACTCTTTAAACGATGCAAATTAATGCATAATAAGACTGTAAATCCATCTTATGGACCTGTACTCTCTAAATCTGCACGTATTTCCGAGGGAAACGAATTTTTAAAAATTTCATAATGCGTGGCATGCTGAATCATGTTGGTAGATGGGCTTGCGTGCCACAGAAAAATGGTTGTCAAACCCCGCTCTAGAGAATTATACGAATTCCAGCTGACTCGGTACTCTAAAAATTATCATAATTTCGCTGACGTTTTTTTAAATTTTACTTTTACTTATTTTTTACTATTTATTCATTTTCTTTCTATTCAAAACTCAGATTTTGTATACCTACACATTAGAAATTGGGAAAAAGGCTTAAATTTTCCAAACACGAAACAAAACATTAAAAACTATAATTCGATCTATAACATATATGCAGCAAAATTATATTTAAAAAAAATACGAAATTGTAGGTAAAAAATGTGTCATTCCCAAATTTAAATTTTTTAAAATCATTCAAAATAAAAAAAAATCACTGCTGTAGTTTTTTGAAAATGATCTTATTTCAATTATTGATATCATTGAAATATTTAATTTACATGGCAAAATGACTTCCCATTAAATATCTAATGTTTTTCTGTGTATGGTGCACGTAATAATTTTAAATTTTAAAATTACTCAAACTGTAGGAAACCAGAGTTTTTGTAAATTAAAACACATTAACACAAGAATAACCATTTATAATTGTAAATTTGTGAAAATAAATTTATCGAGTATTTTGAGTAAAGTAGTAATGATTACATCGTTCATATATAACGCTTTTGCTGAAGGTTTCTGATAACGAAACCTGTCCTTGAATAATACGAGTATTTTTTCATTTATTAGCTGGTTTTTTTCTAAATTTATTGTGTAGGTTGTAAGTCTTTATCTCTTACTCCATCCAGTGGGTACTAATCTTGGTAACCAGTATGTTAAGTCGGTAGCTGTGCAACTATCATTTACATGCTGATTAGACATTAAATTTAATACTAATTCCACACTAAAAGTTCATCGAAAGTTAGATTGGATGATAGTCAAATTTATGAATGCTTAAGTGTTCCAATTAATTTGTTGATTAGAAAACGCTGGTTAAGTTATCGTGAAAGTGACCCTTCGTCGGAAAAAAAACATTTTTCAATAAATCTGGGGAAAAAACATGGATATTGTTTTTGAACAGCTCAATTCAAACGTATGTTGAATTTTAGAGAAAATATCAGACATCATTTATATTAGGCTCATGTGTATCACGCAAGTTTCAAACACTATGGAACATCTCTAGAATAAATACAATGTTTAAAAAAATATCGCATGAGAATTAATTCAATGCCATATGGAATCTAGATAATATACAAGAGAAATTTTGTCCTTCGTGCTTCACTTTAAAAACTAAAATCCTTTTTACAATGCAGAATGAGGTGAAAGTTCTAATATATATATATATATATATATATATATATATATATATATATATATATATATATATATATATATATATATATATATGAGTGTGTCCGTTATTTAAATACTTTAAAAAAGGAGACTTCTTAAGTTAATTACTTTAGTATAGAAAAAAAGGACATTATAGGACGGACACACAGGTAAAAAAAAGATAATAAAGCTATCTGCCTTTACATTGTTAGACTTGAAACATCACCGCGTGTTGGAGGTTTTTCATCTCGCGCTTATGGCGGCGGTAAGAGGAGTGTGTCGCAATCTCGGCTGACTGCCTCCAGTCACTTCAGTTCATGCATGGCTTCGGAAGTGGTCTGCGAGTAGTTAACATCCACACGGGCATCCTGATGACCACGCCGTCCTCGGCGCTGAGGGAACAAGTGAACTGAAATAATAAAAAAAAACAGCAGAAAAAGGAAAATACAAAATAACAAATAGCTTTGGTGATGGTAACTTCTCAATGTGTACACCACTTCTTCATTTTATCAGCTGTAGTTGAGGTTACATTTGGACCTTCATGTTGTCCAATTTTCTGTACTTCATAACGATCGTGTTTGTTGACTTTTGTTACTTCATATGGTCCAAAGTATTTAGGTCGAAGTTTCAATCCAGTTCCGAACTGTGTACGCTGTATCGCAACTGTGTCACCTGGTTTGTAGTTATAAGCGGGTTTACGATGTTTATTGTACTGTTTCTTGTTTTCATCCTGTAAACGTAGGATATTTTCTTATCTTTGTTACGTAGTGTATCTCGTTTGTTAATAAACTGTTCGCTAAGTTCGTCTTCAAGAAGGTGTTTAATTTTAAGATCCTCTTTTTGTTTCATTTTTACTCCAATTAAAATTCCAAAGGGTGTAAATTTTGTGCTACGTGTGGCGGTACTATTCATAATGCGTTGTAATCGGTGGACATATTTGAACTATTTTTCGGGCTCTTCGATGGTTAACTTAGTCAAGACAGGGATAATTGTTTCATGCATACGTTCTATCTGACCGTTTACACGTGGTACACCAGTTGTTATCTGAATGTGTTCAATTGATTCTTCCTGACAAAATTTTTGAAATTCTGTAGATCTAAAAGCACCACCTTTATCTGTAATAATTTTTGATGGATTACCCAATATGGTTTGTTGCAAAATTAATTTGTCGAGAGCATCTTTAGTTTAAGTAGACTTTACAGGGTAAATCCAAACAAATTTAGAAAATGAATCAATAACAGTAAAGAGGTGTTTGTAACACTTTTTTGTAGATGGTAATGGTCCTAAAAATTCACAATGGTAACAATCAAGGGGTTGATCACCTTTTGGAATCGGATGGAGAAAGCCTTCTTGTTTACCATTTTTACGTGAAGATAAGATGCATGGGACGCAGTTTGTAATAACACCCTGAACAATTTTCGTGAGTCTGGGAATGTAAATTTCTTGTGAAACAATAGATTCAGTTTTTTTAGAGGCAAAATGGCCTTGTGCGTGTGCATGGAGTACTATCTCTCTTTGCATCATTTCTGGAATAACCACTAGTTCAGAATGTTTGTGTATTTTGTACAAAATTTCGTTTTTAAGAAAATATTCACCGGAAGGTTGTAATTTTGATTGTTGATTTAAGTTGAGAAATGAATTCATCTTTATTTTGAGCTTCTTTAATCTTTTGTGTAATACCATGGGAGGAAATCATCCTAATGGGGTAACGACCTAATGCATCAACGTGTTTCATTTGTCTACCGGGTTTGTGACAGACTTCATAATCAAATTCTTCTAGCATCAACGCCCAACGAGCAATTTTAGCAGGCGAATCTTTTTTGTGCATTGTCTTTTGGAATGCGTCACAGTCTGTGATAATTTTGTACCTAACAGGTAACTTTTAAACTTTTTCAGCGCTTTAATAATAGCTAGTACTTCTAATTAATACCTGCTATATTTCTCCTGTTGAACTGTAGTTTTGCGACTAAAATAATGGATAGGATAAAATAGTCCATCATCAGATTTCTGTAATAGGACAGCGCCAAAACCTAGGGAGCTTGCATCTGTGTCGAGTTCTAAAGGGTAACCTTGTTGAAAAACATGGAGAACTGGGTTCTCTGAAAGATTGTTTTTCAATTCTTGAAAAGATGCTATTTCTGTAGGGCCAAATTTAAATTTAATATTATCACGAAGAAGATCACTTAAAGGTCTTGCAATTCGAGCGTAATTTGAAATTAACTTCCGAAAATAACTTGTTAATCCTATAAAATTTTGAAGTTGTCTAGGGGTTTGAGGTTGTGGAAAGTTTTGGACAGCTTGTATCTTAGATAGTGAAGGTTTTATTGTTCCGTTTTCGAATATGTATCCAAGAAATTCTATTTTCCGTTGTAAGAAATTACATTTCTTTAGGTTTAACTCAAGACCGAAGTCTGTAGCTGTTTGGAGAACTAGTCGTAATTTATTTAAACATTCTGCTTCATTTTGTGATGGAATGAGCAGATCATCCATATACACAATAAGAATGTTGTCACGTATGAGTTTTCGGAAGACAGTGTAAATAAATCGTTGGAATACACTTGGACTGTTTCACAATCCAAAAGGAACTCGTAAAAATTCGTATTGTCCTTCATGCTTCACAAACGAATTGTATTTTGTACTGTTAGGATTCATGGATACATGAAAGAATCCATTTTTTAATGTCTAGTGAAGTGTAGACTTTAGAGTTTTCGAGTTTATCTAACACTTCTATCAATTGCAAGGGAAATTTATTTTTAATCATTTTTCTATTCAAATTGCGATAATCTACACAAAGTATGTGTTCTCCATTTTTCTTTTTGTATAAAACGATTGGTGCTGCGTAATCAGAACAGCTAGGTTTTATAATGTTAGCGTTTAACCATTTCTGAATTTGGTTTTCGACAGTTTTTTGCTCTACGAAAGGAAGTCGACGAGAACGTTGACTAACTGGGATATCATCACTCAATAAAATTATCAATTTAAGATCAGTATCGTAATTTTTTTTAGGTTTGTAAGAGCTTACAAGTTGTTCAACATCATTACGAATTTTAGAGTTCGATATATGGGGAAGATCAAGTTTACATTGTTTTTCATGAAAAAGGTTGGCAAGGTTTACCAAAACATCATCATTTTTCCATTCATCAACATCTCGGAATATACGAATTCCATCACATCCAAACGTAAATTTAGTTTGTTGCAAAAAGTCAATTCCTATATTTATGTACTCGTATTTACTTAGTTTGGAAATTTTAAAAATTAAAATCAATCATATCAAGTTATTTAATTTGCTTGATTATCTACACAGTTAAATCTCATGTGACAAGTTCCTATATTATAAATTATGTAATGACGTCATAAGTTGATAGTAAAACAAGTTTTTTTTAAAAGAAAAGTTTGTTTTATTCTTTTTAAATCCATTTAAATTAAAGCTTGTTTTTAAAAAAAATTATTTTTTTAGTTATCGCTTGACAGAGATTGCTCAGTCTGGTAATCTCATTCGATGCATTACTGTTCCAAGATCATTAGCTGAACAGTTGAGCTAAGGGGTACTCAACCTTTTTTCCCACTAAGCTACATATAAATGATAGATATTTCACTCGGGTCGCAACAAGAGAATAACTGAAAAGGTTTTATACTTTTAATTTATTTTTTACTTTTTAGTTATCGCTGGACAGGTCTCTCAGTTTGTTCATCTCATTCAACATATCATTGTTACAAGATCGTTTGACGGTTAGCTTTGAAAAGGCTAGCTGAAGGGTACACTTTTCGACCAAAACAACAGTGGACAAAAGCAAAATTAATCAAAATATTAAAAGTCTTATTTTTATCTTTTTGCTCTTACTATAATACTAAATGGAAAACGAAAATCAAAAAACAAATTTTAATCCCCAATTTTAAACCAATTGTTTCAATCTTCGTGCAGAATTTGGATAATACTATTCTACAAACGAAAAAGAAAAACAGTTTCGTGTGATTATATTTAAAAATGACGAAGTTTTTTATTGTTTTATTATAAAATTGAGTATTTTTCTGAAAAATCGTAAAAAAAAAAATTCGGCATTTTTTTTTTTTTTAATGACTGATTCTAAATGGAAAAGCCTGAACTTTTTTAGTGCATAATATCGATTTCTTAACAGGAAAAAAAATTCATATGGAAAGTTTTAGAAATCATTTTCATGAAAACGCATTGATTTTGAATCCTTTTAGAAAATATCATTATTTTTTTAATAGAATTTTCCGTATCTGGCGAAATAAATGATATTTCTGATTATGTTTTTTTCCCTCTCAGTTTGATAGAAAGAATAAGACGGTTTTTTAAAAAGGTAAACAAATCAGACCTTCTTTAAGCCCATTCCGATAAGCTGTTCGGCAGAATAAAATGCCAACAGGGGTAAAACAGTTTTTAGGTTTTTAATTAATATATTTTTAACTAATTGTGATATCGGAATATAAATGGTCATAACGTGTATTGTCATCCAAACTAAACGTCTATACAAAATATCAGCTTAATCTGTTGAAGAAATCTGCTTCAACATTTAGTTACTAGATTCCACACGAAGCAATTACATCACCAATTAAATAAAAGCTTGTAAACTAGTGTTAAATCATATTTTAAGGCGCTGAATTTGAGTTGTTATGGTTGAATGCCCTATAACGGGGTTCTTGCATGTTAAACACATGGAGGCTCAGAGATCTCTCGTTGACGTGGTGCGGAAATTTAGGGAGTGAAGTAATACGGAGCCACTTCGAAAAAAATTTACAATCCCGTGGGCCACATATAAAAATATATATCTTTATATTAAATTTGGATACATTACAAACATTTGTTGAAGTGAAAAATTAAAACAGACTGATATATTATTATTTTTTTTCATTGTTTTTCATGTATAAAAACATAGACAGTATAATAATAATAATGCAATGATTAAAAAATGTTTAATTTATTTAATTTGTGAGATATCTGTTTCTTAATTTTTTTACTTACATTTTGCAAGTCGATCTCGATGCACGTGTATTTGCGTATCGTAATTGATGTTGCAGATTTTCGTGCGTTAAGTTTGAGCACGATTTATGTTTGATAATTTTCAATCTAGAAAAAAGAAAGAGATTCACTATAACAGATGCAACGTGATAAAATAATAACAATTATAGTAGTTTTTTTTTCAAAAAAAAAATTTAAACAGAAAAAAATATTGTATAGAACAGTGGAATTTTGTACAGTTGTAAAGAATGTCGCGGGCCGCAAAATTACTCAATGCGAGCCACGAGTTGGACATCCCTGTTCTAAGGGAATGAATGTAGAGTTCTTTATAATCCTAGTTGACGCATGAAAATGAAACGTAGTATTTTTAAAAATTAGGCTTAGAGATAAAAAGAAATCCTATACTAAAATTAAACATAAAATGTAGCAAAATGACAAATTTTTATAGAACTAAGTAAAAAGTATCATTATCATTAAGAGCATTGCAGTGAATTTAAGAATAAAAATCTATTTTTATAAAGGAATCAGAATAGCAATGAGCAAATAGTTTAATTAATCAAATAATTACTTAAATATACTTTTTGGGTCTAAAAAGAAAATTAAAACAATTAAAATTTAGAATAACAAAATTAAGTATTCAGTTATCAAGAAAAAGTTACATTAAATTATTTAAATACAAGAAAACAAATATAATTGAGAAGACCTTCCTTGCAGCAGCACCTGATATATTCGTACAAAACTCCCATACAATGACAAAAGAGCTAGTATATAAGGCTGGAGATTATGTGATATAAATATTCTGATTAAATCCCTTTTTAAATGTTTTCCTCTTTTCCCACTCAACTAACTACCTGTCATACTATCTATCCCTTTGCTTAAATTAATTCATGGATAGAATTAAATATTGTTAAATTAAAACCAAAATTCACAAAGCCGGATCAGCTCTTCTGAACAAATTACTTATGATTTTAAATGGGAATTTTAAAGTAGAGTTTTCAAAAGACAAATGAAAACCTTTAGTTGATTTTTTAAAAAATCAAAATTCAATTTAATTATGTCAAATAATCCAAATGAAGCACGAAGAAGTACGGTACAACGCTTGAGAAATATTTTTTTTTATAATAGATATTTAAATAAAATTTTGAGTCTCTCTAAATGATTACAGCCTATTTCAGCTACCATAAACCTATTGTTTCCTTCTTAGAATACAATTAATTCCTAAACCTGATTGTATATTTCGCACAAAAATATTACTTTATGAGTACAAATGTATGAATAAATAATTTTACAAGACAACACTAACATCTTGTGTTTTTCAATTACTACTATCAACTCAACTCTCTATATATTTATTTATTTATGTATCTTGGTGGAATTTTCAATCGTTAATAAAATACATTTTAAAGCGTTTAATTGAGCTGAAATTTTATATACATGATTATTTTGGATGACAATACAATACAAATTAATTGATTAAAACTAATTATTAAAAGAATTACAAATACAGCCACGTTGACATCATTTTTGGCGACTTCGCGACCTTTTTTGTGGACTTGTGTCAAGACTTGAAGATATTTTTTTTTCACGTTTTAAAGCATGAAGTTAAACTGAAATTTTATATACACGAGTTTTTGGATCACAAAACGATGCTTTAATGAAAATTAGTAAAAATTAATTACCACTTAATGTTGTGATTCTGTCATATGTATATACATATTTAAATTAATTGTAACTATTGAACAAAAAGTAGCTAAAATAAAGTTTTTCTTTAATGATCCTAGTAGGAATTGACTTAATTTTTTATATGTATATTACTTGTTTATTCACCTAACTAACCTTTGAAAGACCGTTATAAAATTGGAAACTATCACTTCTATCATGTGGTCATAAGTACACAAACCTTTTTTTGTTTGCATAGTTTTAAATCTTTCAATTGATAATATCCACTGAAGTTTCTAATAAATTAAGTAAAGCTGGAAACCATGGGGATTTTTTGAAAATCAATGAAACTAAAGAAAGTTGAAGTAAATTAAAATCGTTAAATGATAATAGTATGTTCAACAAATTGGAAATGATTTCTACGAGAAATGTACAAAATTGTGTAACTGTAATAAAAAAAGAATACCTATAATTTTTCTTCCTTTCCTATATTTTCTTAAGATGGATTCTCTTTTTCTATACTTCATTTTACTTCGTAATAATATGATGGATTAAAATGTATAATAATTTGAGGTATAGTTAACAGGAAATCAATGATACACATGCATTAAAGAAATCATCTCAATAAGAAAAAAGTATAGCTGCAAAAACAGGGGCTCAAAGTACAACCAGGAGATTTTTAGGGTCAGAGACTGACTAACGCAAATTATGAACTATTTTCTAGATCCTAATTGTGGCCCTAAGACTCTTTCTTACGTCAATGTTCGAAAGTAAATTCATTACACATACAGAAAAGCAAATGGGCGTTTCACTTATGGCTCAAAGAACAATCGTTGATGATAACATTGTAAGAGGTGAGGTGATATTTACGCTCCTCATCATTTTGCCAATGTTCAAAATCTTGAAAATAGTTGCCAGTAACTTATTTGTTGCTTAAAAAAGGAAGCTTTTCAAATCTCATATTACTTATAACACACATGTAAAAGGAAACCCGAGTTTTCGCCAACGAGCTTTAAAAGTTTATTTAAAATATATTCTAAGCATCCCAAGATATTTTATCAAAATGTACAGTTGACAAAATAGTTATTTGTACACAACTTTTTTCTTCGTTTTTGATGAAATAAATACCCATATTTTATTTGCGAATTAATCTTGCATTTCTTTATTGCGTCTAATTGTTGTATGCAAACTATTTTTCTTTTTAATTGTAAAAGGAAATTGTAATCAGGAAAAGCGTGAAAATCGTTGCAAAAAGAGTATTGGTACTGAATTCTTTTGGTGTAATTATGGAAAAAGTTTTGATCAAACTTTTTAGATTCAACTTAGTTTTTCATATGTTTTTCTTAGTTTATCAATAATATTTAAAAAGTTTAAGATTAAATTTAAATTCACAGGGATAAACTTGAAAATTGCTCCTAAGGCAAAATAATTTTTTTTTTAGTTATGAGAAAAGATTACCGATTTCCATAAAGAGGGAAATTCTTTCGAGAAATAGGAAAAATTTTAAAACTGTTATTTACAACCATTGGTTGCATCGTTAAAATGTATTTAAAGACCTGCAGTGCTAAAAATAAGCCCAGACCTGGTGGTCCGAATAAATTGACTTCAAGAGCTAAACGAAAGATTGTAAGGTCAGCAAAAAGTAAACCATTGGCATCAGCTCAAAATAGTGCCAATGAACTTCTGTCATCATGAAACGTTTCAGTGTTTGCTCAAACAGTCAGAAATGTACTGCACAGCGCTGGTCTTAAAGCCAGAACTCCCCCACAAAAAAACACCTTATATTAGTGAAGTAGACAAGAAAAGACTTCTAGAGTTTGCCATGAAGTACAAAAATAAGCCTATGGATTTCTGGAAAAAGGTTATTTTTTCTGCTGACAGCAAGTTTGATATTTTTACACCACCAGGTATTCGAAAAATTTGGAGAAAAAGTAAAACAGCTCTTGAAACCAAAAATGTATTTCCCACTTTAAAACACGGTGGCGGAAATGCTATGCTGTGGGGATGTGTAGATCATAACGGAGCGGGTAACTTAGCATTTATTGAAAATAGAATGAATGCTTTAGCTTATATAAATGTGTTGTGACATAATTTGTTAGAAAGTGATAAGAAATTGAGCATGGAGAACAATTTTATATTCCAACAAGTCAATGACCCGAAGCACACCGCTATAGTTACTAAGACTTGGTTGCTTTATCATGCTCCAAGGCGACTTGAAATGCCTCCACAATCTCCAGATCTTAATCCTATAGAACATTTATGGATGCCTTTGGACAATGAATTTCGGAAAAAATGTAACAAGTAAAGAGAACTTCGAAGAAAAACTTCAAAAAGTTTGGAACTCCATTGACACAGAAATTACAAAATTGTATGAGTCAATGCCAAGACGTCTTGAAGCAGTTATAGAAGCCAATGGACTGTTTACAAAGTAATGAAATTTCATTACATTGTTGCATATGTTTTGTAAATGTTTAGTAAGCAAGTGTACAAATAATCATTTGCATAATTTTTTTTAAAAAAATACAGTTATTTGAAATAAATGCTTATATTATTTTTTATTGTGAAAGAAACTTATTTTTTAAAACAATTTAAATGTATCTCAATAACTTTTAGTTATATTACTTTATTTATTTTTGAAGAACATACAAAATTTTAAGTGTACAAATAAACATTTTGCCTACTATATATTCAATTTTTTCATCAAGATACATTACGTTACATTCGCTGCATGATAGAAAAGACATGAACACTTTACTTACAGTGTGATTCTATGATATATCTTAAGACATATCTTCCTGAATTTAAATATTACTATGCATTTTATTTTCAAAAGATAACATTCCATCGTATTGTTTATAAATATAAACAATATTGTAAAAGAGGAGCAACAAATTAAAAAAGTAGGATTATCTCTTGGTAATACGATCACGCTGTACAGCAATATAGTATTGGCATCAGATTTGCACTCATGTCCATAAATAAAGGATAATTCAGAATCGCACTTAAATTGAACTCTAAAATAAAAATTTTACCTATAGAATTATCACACACATCTTGAAGAAGAATATGCAAATTACAGGAAACCACCAGACGGCGCGTATAGTACGTTACAATGACGAGAGTGTAACAGAGGGGTATATAAGAAATGGTGGCAAAGAAGTAAAATTGTTCACAAGCGCTTTAAAAGCCTTTCAGTGCAATAACCGCATAGTTATTGCACAAAGGAAGCATTTGGATGCTTTTACGTCGTAGAATTATTAGGCGACTGGAATGTGGACGCACCTAGCTGGAAGTATCTGAAGAAATTGGAATCACCCAGAGTGTCATCTATAGGCTTTGGCAACGATTCCAAGATGATGGTAATGTAAGTAGATGTTACAGCACAGGTCACCCTTAAGTTACAACGCCGAATGAGGGTCGGTATTTGGCAGTTACTGCCAAAAGAAACAGACGGGGCACAGCATCAGACTTGTCTCGTCAAATCTCTTCAGCTACCGGCACGACAGTTTCAAGGCAGACCGTGTACAGACGCTTAGGGCACATTCGCTTACATGCTCGTAGGCCGTTCAGATGTGTTCCACATACCGCAACTCACTGACGCCAGCGATTAACCTGGAGTAGAGAGCATGCATCGTGGACACCACAGCAGTGGTCTTGTGTGACGTTTTCCGACGAGTCCAGGTTTAGTTTGCGGTCTGATTCTCGCCGGACTTTAATATGGAGAGCACCAGGTATCCGTTACCACCAAGAGAACACCATTGAACGACACCATTACGTTTGTGCAGGATGGCTCTTTTGGGGAGGAATTATTCTTGGTTCCAGAACTGACCTGCATGTTTAGAGTGTAACGATGACAAGCCACAACTATTGATATGTTATTCTGGAACAACATGTACGTTTGTTTCCGGGCGCCATGGGTGCTGAATATTTGTTTATGTATGGCAACGCCCGTCTTCACCGTACAAACATTGTAGACGAATGCCTTCAATCGGAGGATATCTCCCGTTTGGATTGACCAGCATACTCACCGGACTTGAATCCAATAGAGCATGTGTGGGATATGCTTGACCGATGAATTGCAGCCCGTCAACTCCATCCCACCTGTCTACCGGAACTTCGGAGGGCATTGCTTGATGAGTGGTGTAATATTCCCCAAGATCAGATTGATAATTTGATACTCACCATGGCTAGGCGTTGTAAGGCCGGTATTGCTTCGTCCGGGATACATACTCCGTATTAACCCTCATAATGACCATGTTATACTGTTTTTTGTAAATTGGTTCTTTTTTGAAATTTGCTCCAGGAAGTAAAAATCGCAATTTTTATTAATTATGCCAAGCATATAGCATCGTTATTGCTCTTTACCTTTTGTTTAGTAAATAGACTTTACAAATAAGTCAAATTTGTTTTGCTTCTGTCTCTTTCTTTGCCTTAACTTCATTATCCTTAATTTATGGACATGAGCGTATATTGCTTTTGAGGTACGCACAGTTGTATGGTAATGCAATTTAAAATATTTTTTAAAGAAATCATGAACGTATTCTGTTCACAATACAAATTTCAGGCATCTTTGAAACACAGGACATCAGAGCTTCAATTTTTCTGCATGAGTAACCACTAGAAAGTTTAAAAATTTACAAATAAATTCATTGAGATTGTCCGGTAATGCATTTAACAATTTCTCCAACAAACTTTGTTCTTGACAGGTTTCGTTTCTAGGGACCAGTTGAATATTAAAACAACAGAATTTTAAGAGAATATTTCATCCCTAACATCGGATCTTCTTCTGTAATAGTAGTAGGTGCTACTATTTTACAGTTAACCACATCCAAAAAAGTGCCCAGATGACCTTGGCTGATTTTTTATCATCATCACATCTCGCTGCTGGCACAGTTGCAGTCGATCCTTTCAATGGAATTTTGATTCTACAGAAGAATCAGAACTAACGTGATCTTAATCTGTAGAGATTAAAATTCAAGCTTTAAATAGAATGAAGAAGCCATAATAAATCACTTAGAAGATATTTAAGATATCGCAAAAAAACCTGGTTCACATGGTTTTGAAGTCCGCAGTAATGTATTCTTGATCCGTAGAATTGTAATGTCTTTTAAGGTCCCCGGCACCTTCCTAAGAGGTTCCGGATGATCTCTCATTAATTAAAAAGATTTATTTCTTTTTCTAACTTTGAATGGCTATCGGGAACAACTGAAAGATGTGGCAACCTTGACTAGATCACTAAATTGCCCCCAATGTAAAAATACTCTACTAGATCATATATTTCGAACAAGAACAATAATTTAGTTTTTCTTTTACAGTTTGAAATTACAACGTAATATTTCCAAAAAAAATTAGAAACACGTTGGAAAGATTAAGAACTTAATTCGTAGAGAACAAATTTCATAATGATTACCTTCATTTTGAGTTTTAAAAGTTTATCTTAAATATATATTCTAATCTTCCCAAGATATTATTTTATCAAAATGTATTTTTAATCTTTTCATCAAAATCTATATTCAATCTTTTCATCAAAATCTATCAAGTTACATTCGCTGCATGTTATTTTTTTTTCATTTTAATCCATATAAGACAAAAAAAAATCAGAAAGAAGACATGAAAACTTTACCTATATAGTGAGAACCACTAATTTATCTGAAGACATTTTCTCTCAAATTAAATATTACTACGCATTTTACTTTAAATGTTAACATTTTATCCTATTGTTTAGAAATATGAACAATATAATAAAAGAGGAAATACAAATTAAAAAAGTAGAATCATCTTTATATAATACGATCACGCTATACGTCGATATAGGCTGGGCATCAGAGTAATATTGTTAATGAGGAACGCATATATGTATGGTAAAGCAATTAAAAGTAATATTCTTTAAAGAAAGTATGAACATATTCTTTTCACGATACACATTTGAAAAATTTCAAAAGCAGAGGAAATTAGGGCTCCCTTTTCTTTGCATGGATGACCACTAGAAATTTTAAAAGTTTACAAATAAATTAATTAAGATTGTCATATAATTCATTGCCTAGCTTTATATATTGAATGAAGAAGCCATAATAAATCACTTAGAAGATGTTTTATTTATCACAACTAAACTTGGTGCATGGTCTTGAAGTCCGTAGTAAGCAAACCAAATGTTTCTTCTAAATGTGAGTAGGCAAGTTCTGTAACTGGTCTAATGTAATTCCTATCCAAAGTACTGTTTTGTCTTAAGTTCTCCGGCGCCTTCCTTAGAAGTACTTGATGGTCTCTCATTAATTAAAAAGATTTATTTCCTTTTCTCGCTTTGGATGGTTTTGTGAAAAACTGAAAGATATGCCAACCTGAACTAGGTCACTAAATTGCCCCCAATGTATATATACTCTACTAGAACATATGTTTCAGACAGAACATTAATTTTTTTTCAGTTGGAAAATATATTGAACGTAATATTTCCAAAAAAGGTAGAAACACGTTTAAAAGATCAATAACTGATTTCGTAGAGAACAAATTTCATAATGGTTGCCTTCATTTTAATTTCTTAATCGAATTAATTAAATCTGATCATCAGCTCATTCCTTTAGTGTGGACGGCGCTATCTCGCTTGCACGAAATAATACATTTATACGGTTATTTTACATTTTCTCATATTTTAATTAGTAGCGTTCAGTACATTAGTTAATTGAAATTAGTATTTTGAAACATTTTTAATTACATATTAACATATTTTTAAAGGAAAAAAAGACTTCTTGAAAAGTTTGTATATGTAGCAGAAGCAGATTTATGATTATCGAGGAACCTTTAAAGCACTCAAACATGTGTTGGGAATCAGAGAGAGGATTTCAAGATCTTAGGGGTTATCCATGTAAACCTCATATACATAGAAGGAATCTGCGGCGATTGAAATTTTAATAATTACTTTCTCAAAACATTTCGGTTTTTAATAGTGGTAATACTGTGTTGTTTACTTACAATAAATAGTTTTTTTATTTAGCATAATGTGGATAAAACAAAATTCAGCTGTTTTCGATCAGTAACTAAACCCGTCTCAGCGTTTTTCAACTGAGTTAGAGCAGTTGAATGGTATCATCCTGGCTCATCCCGAGTGTAGCTGCGGTTCTGAGAAAAATTTCACTGTGCAATTGGTTTATCGCGAATTGTTACACATATAATTTTCAAGGTTTCAAATGATTGAAAGATACCAAACTGTGGAATTTTCTGCAAGAATATGACGCTCTTTTGCAAAGCACTCCCCTTTACTATTGTTTGAAAGACACTTTGTCGACTACATTCCAACAGCATAGAAGAAACCCAATCCAACACGACCTTGTAATATGTTCCTCTCAAGTGAGTGAATATTAACGTCGCACTCTTGATCTACACGAGGGCTTTTGGAGACTTACCTCGTAATTTTGAACCAATGTCAGGAGACGAAGATGACACCTCAGCTATGATTGCCAAAATGTATAATGATGTAAGGTAAGAGTTAACAGGAAATCCATAATATACATTAAATTAAGGAAATCATCATACCAAGAAAAAGAAATAGCTGCAAAAGGTGTGGCTTTAAGTACAACCCGGCTTCGTGGAGATCCTAACAAACTTTAAGCTCAGAGCCTGACTGACGCAAATTATGTACTCTTTTGTAATTCGAATTGTTGCCTAAACTTGAATTTGAAGGGCCCTAACACTCTTTCTTATCGGATGTTCGAAAGTAAATTCATGACACATACTGAAAAGCAAATAGCCGTTTAACTTGTGGGTCAAATAAAAATCGTTGGTGAAGATATTGTAAGAGACGAGAGGGGGGCTATTTACGTTCCTCGTGATTTGGAAATTGCTCAAAATCTTGAAAAACGTTACCAGTAACTTTACTGTTGGCTTAAAAACCGACGTTTTTCAAATCTCATATTATGTATCACCCGCATGTAATAGGGAAACCACTTTTTCCAAAACGGGTTTAAAAGATTATCTTAAATATTCTACGCTTCCCAAGACATGAAAACAGGGGTAGGCAGACTTTTACATAGCACGGTCTACTTTTAATTTTTTAAAGAGGTTGCGGTCCACCTTGTGACGTAGGGGTTATGGGCAAAAAAAGAAAAAGAAAGAAAGAAAAGCTCAACAATCTTTAAATTTTACCAATAAATACAGAATATATGTACTAACCTACCTAACCGCAGTAGAAATACTTACTCTTTTAAAAATACGTTTTAAGTAAAACGCAAAACACAAACATAATAATTATACCCATTAATTTAATAATATCAAATGATGCATTTTCAAACAATTAACAATACATAAGAAAATAAATAATTTTCACTTAAAATTGATTTTCGCAGCTATAGTCTCAGTAGAAAAAGACTTAATATTATCCTCCCCAATCTTGTGAATAACCTCGGAAAATAATTACTAACTGCTAATCATGAACTGAATTCTATGTGGTCGTGTGTGAAACGGAAATGATATGTTGTTTTAATTATATTCGTTCAAAATGTAGATTCACACAGATAGGTAGAGTGAAAGAAAGATGTTAAATGAATTGCCACTTTTTTTGAAATTGGGATACTTTATCTCTCTCTCTCTCTCGTCTATTATAGATTCCGAAAGTTATTCTTCACAAATTACGTACTTTTGTAGGAGAAAGTAGGAGAAAAAAAGCTTCGTTTTCCTCGTAACATATTTTTAATCATATTTTTTCACATCAGCATTGCCAAATTGTTAACCCATGAATGCAATTTTTGATTCTAGTCTATTAAATTCTTGAAAACGTCTCTCAAATTTGGGTTGCAGCTTCATTCACGGTGTCTCTTTCATTCACGGGTGTTTCCAATAAACCACCTGTGTTTTTTTTAGTGAGCAACTAACATTTTATGTAAAGGCGGTCACCCCCCAAATGTCTTGGCGGCTCACCGGTCGATCGCGATCGACTTAATGCACATCCCGGCATTAAATGATCAAAATGTATGTTCAATTTCTTCATCAAAATACACCAAGTTACATTCGCTACATGATAGTTTTGTTCTCTTTTTTTTCATATAAGCCGAAAAAAAATCAGACAGAAAATACATGAAAACTTTACCTATATATAATGAGAATCACTGATTTATCTTAAGACATTTCTTTCCTTATTTATATGTTACTGTGCATTTTTTTAAAGATAACATTAAATCTAATTGTCTATAAATATGAACAACATCTTAAAAGGGGAACTCCAAACATAAAAAAAGTAGAATTATCTTTAGATAATACGATCACGCTATATGTCGATATAGGCTTGGCATCTGAGTAATATTGCTAATGAGGCACACTCATCTGTATGGCAATGCAATTAAAAGTAATTTTTTTAATGAAAGTATGAACATATTCTTTTAAGATGCACATTTCAAACCTTTCCAAAGCACATGAAATCAGGGCTCCCATTTTTCAGCATGGATAACCACTAGAAATTTTTAAAAACCTTACAAATAGATTCATTTAGATTGTCAGATAATCCGTTACAGTTCTTAGAAAGATTAGCTGATTATTGAATTGTTAAGGTATGAGTGTGTTTTTGTAAAGTGAGCAAAACGATTGCATTTATCAAAAGCAATTTTTCTTCAAGTTATTTCCCTATTGATAGTGAATCTGTTACCTACAGTCCTTTTCAGGGCTAACCTGTTAGAGCAGACACAGTAATTCCCCCAACTTTTTCGACTTGGATATTGACTTTAACATTCTACTGGATATGGAACCAAAGACACCTACTAGGCCTAACTCACGCATGCCAACCCAGAACTGTTCATGACTGCAGCAACTTACCAAGGAAGGGGATCAATACTCTACATTCGTACGCGGACAGCAATTCACCATTGACGCTCTGAAAGCATCTGGAGCTTACGATACGGAAAACCCATACGTAAAGGAACTACTCAACATCCTCTATGAATTTACAGACCTTAATCATCAAGTGGTAGGTGAGTACAGCTCTCTCTCTCCTTTTATAGTATTAATAGCTGCCCACATCATGATTACCTTAGTCGCACTCCCTTGAAAAAGATTCTTGATAAAGTAAATAATGAAAATAATTGTAATAATGATATTAATATGGAAACTAAAAAATCTCTCCCAACCAAGAGTAAAGAAAAATCGGATGGCTTTACCACGCCTCCTAATAGTAAATCTAGTAAACTTAATAAGATTGATAATCAATTAAATTTTCAAATTGAGCTTGGAAATAAATTTAGTGTCTTATCCCAGGAAACTGCAGAAAACCTTACTACTGAATTGACTAGTACTACTAATCGAAACATTGTAATTGCACCCCCACCTACTGAAAATCTTTTAAATGCTCCCACACCTAATTCAAACGAACCTAAACCTAATTATGTCCCTCCTCCAATAATGTTAAAAGTTACGTAAACTTACAAGCAGCAAATGAAAGTGATTAAGGATAAGTTACCAACAACGCGGGGTAAACTCCCCGAGGAGTACCTAAAATTCTACATCAATACTAATGAACTACACAAAATCTGTTTTTCATCTTCTTTAGGACTTAAAATACGAATTTTACGTCATCACCCCTAAGGAAAAAAGCCCTATCAAACTAGTTATGAAAGAATTACCCTTGCGACACTAAAACCGATGAAATAGAAAACGAACTCACAGAACTCGACTTCACCGTAAATGAGGTTTCTCAACTAATTGGACGCATCACAAAACAGGCCCTACCAGTTTACCTAGATTCTCTGCCCCGCAACTTACACAATGCCAAAATTTTTGACCTAAATAAGCTATGTTTCTTAACTGTCCGCGTCGAAGGATATGAGAGCAAAGGGGTGACACACACACACACACAATGCTTCTCATGCAACAAATTTAATCATACGGCAGAAAACTGCCAATTAAAACCTAGATGTTTGAAATCCTGTGAAGCACATCAAATGTGAGAATGTGCAATCAAACGCGTTGAAGAAATGTTTTATATTAATTGTAAAGTAGCTGGACATATGTCAAACTATGCCAAATGCCCGCTTTATCCTAAACCCAAAACAGGTTCTACTAATAACAACGCCTACACTAACGTAATTAATAGTATTGTTAGACCTAATGTTTCTTATGCAAATGCAGCACAAAATCAAAAAGCTATTTATTCTAAGTTCAAAAATAATCAACAGATAGCGGCACGAAGTAATGGGATTTCTGCTGTTGCCTCGCAAACTCAGGCTAAAAAATCAACTATCAATCCCCCTCAAAATAATGTAGTAAACAATAACCAAAATTCCAATGCTAATCTTATCAACCAATCCTTACAAGGAATTATTAGTGCATTGATAGCCGTAACTGTACAAAATAACAATATTAACTTTAATCCAAATCCACCTCAAGAAAAATTAATCAAAAATAAACAAACTAAAAAACGCGAGTTTTACGCTTTAGTAGAGGTTATTATGGACAATGATTACGAATAATCGATTAATGATTGACCTGAGTTTGTGTTCATGGAACGCAAGCGGTATTTTAAATAAAATTTATGAATTTAAATTATTTGTAGAGAAGTACAATCCCGATGTTACTCTAGTTCAGGAAACACATTCGAAGCCTAAGCACAATATAAGCATTAATAATTATCAGTGTTACAGAAATGATCGTATCACAGAAGAGCAGGTCTACGGTGGCACTTTAATCCTCATTAAAAACTCTATACCTCATTTTCATACTCCTACTCCCCGGCTTCATTATGTTGAAGCAACCCTGGTCACGCTCAACCCTCCTAATTTAGACCCAATTACAATAAATTCTATTTACATTTCTCCCCGCTCTGATAACTATATCTTTACTCTAGACCTCGAAACTATCCTTCCGATCAACAGTCGTGTGATATTCGGTGATTTTAACGCCACACACAATACGTGTAATTGCTCCCAAAATTCGGCCAGAGGAATTTAGCTAAAGGATTTCACTGATTTAGTGGATCTTGAAATCATTTATCCCGAAACCCCTACCAGGTACGGGTATAACTCTCAAAATACTTTAGATATTGCATTAACTGGAAACTTTAACTTCTCTTTCAGAATAGCATCCCTAGCTAAGTTATCCTCTGATCATAATCATGTTCTCTTAAATTTTTCTTTCAATACCCCAATTCATCATGAAATTCCTAGAGCAATTACCACCTGTTTGCCTTCTTTCATGCAGCACCTTAATAATACTATTCATCTTGAAAATTATACTAATATCAACAACCCGGTTATTTTGGAAAATAAAATAACTAACTTTTCTGATACCGTATGACCCACCCACTCTACCTCCTCACATCTAATCATAAACAGTCGACACACATACACCCCAAGTCATATCAGGGATCTGATTTCTCGCAAAATCCTTCTAGAAAATTTTTTCAATCCAATTCAAAAAACCGATACAAACAGACTTCAAGCACAAATTAAGAAAGAACTCAAAAAACACCCACAAGACACATGGAAAGCCAAAGTTGAAGCTCTCGACACACAGGATAATAGACTTTGGAGCATGAATAAAATATTTTAAAAGAAAACGAACAAATATTCCAGCTCTAAACACTGCTTCTGGCGTCTCTTTTACCGACGACCGGAAAGTAAACCTCATTGCTAACACTCTTCAAGACAATTTCACAGAAAACAACACACCAAGCAACTTCAACACTACAATTGAATCTGACGTCACAAATGCCCTGGAAAACTTTTTCTCCCTTCCCCCTCCACTCCTATCGCTCCTACTAATCCAGGTGAAATTTCGAATTACATAAGTAAACTAAAAATCAACAAGTCCCCAGGAATAGACAATATAACCAACAAAATGATTAACAATTTCACCACTAAAACCCTCATTATTCTAATCTATCTTATAAATAAAATTCTCTTCCTTAGGCACTTTCCTAACAACTGGAAAACTGCCATTATTTTCCCCATTAAAAAGCCCAGTAAAAACATTCATCACACTCAAAGTTATAGGCCAATTTCTTTACTACCAACCCTAAGTAAAATTACAGAACACATATCATTCTCAATAGAATTAACTCCTACATTTCAGATACTAACATAATTACCCAACCATCTCTCTACTTGTCATCCCCTGCTTAGACTCACAGAAAAAATTACCGCTGGATTTCAGAGAGGCAGATGCACTGGAACTGTCCATCTCGATATCCAGAAGGCTTTTGACCGGGTCTGGGTAGGTGATCTCATTTATAAATTATTTATGTATAACTTTCTACATTCATTAATTCATATCATAAATTCTTACCTTGTAAACAGGTACTATAGGGTCAGTGTCAACAACACACTTAATGACACACACAACATAAATATTGGCTGTCTACAGGGACATAATATTGAGCCCTCCCTAGCCCAATATTTTTTAATCTTTACATAAACGACATGCCCACACATCCACAAACAATGATAAATCTTTATGCTGACGACACATGTATCCCGGCCTGTTGCAAAAATCACACTAGCTCTAAATATACACCTTTCTCTCCTGGAAAATTTCTTTAATACTTGGCAGATAAAAATCAATATCGAAAAAACAGTTTGTGTGCTTTTTACCAGGAGGAGAAAGCCATGCCCACCTCCCACGCTATACTCCACACCACTACACTGGTCTCAGAGTACAAAATACTTAGGTATCGTTTTAGATAAAGCACTCACTTGGAAACACCACATTGTACACGGAAGAAATAAATCCCGGATCACGCTTAGATTAATACGCTCTAACTATCCGGAATTCTGAAATGATTCTCAACAATAAGGTACTTCTCTACACTGCTGCTTTGCGTCCCATTTTAAGTTATACTTGCCCTGTGTGGGGTTACGCAGCAAACACTAATATTAAAATTCTTGAAATCTCACAAAATTCATTTTTTAGAAATATTATAAGAGCTGGTAGATACACCAGAATCTCCTACATCTATAAAGCCCTCGATATGCAACCTTTTAAAAACTTTATTCAAACTCTTGCAATTAAATTTCTTGAAAATCTTCCAAATACACATAATCTAAATTTAATAGACATCCAAAATTACCACTTACATGACAAAACTAAGAGTCTTAGGAGAATACTCCTGGATTCATATAATCCCCCTTAATATTATTTATCTGCATTAAACGGTGGTAAATGCCAACTACTCATTCCAAATTTTTACTCCATAATTTTATCTTTAATTTTAGTATTTCTTTAAATTTTCATAACTTTTCAAAATATCCTCATCACTGCACCCACCAGACAAGCAATTTTTTATTTCAATTTCCCCGTCTTCAGGGCAGCCAATAGAGAGCTTTCTCGCTTATTGCTACCCACCAATGTCATTGCTTTTACTACAGCTTCCAGTTGACTGTCAAAACTCTCAGGACTTTTTTCCGCCGAAATCAGAAGACTACTATCCCCACATTGTGACGTCATTCGCCTTCATTACCTTCTCAACCAATCAGATCACTTAAACTAACTCAGTGAACTTTGTTTTTTCCCACTCGGGTCTTCCACTTGTCAGCGCTCAAATACATTATCAAATAGGGGATGGAAGATCCATATCCCTGTGAAGTGAAAAAACTTGAAAACGTGAATTGAAGCTGAATTATGTGTGATTTCCCCATTTTAAGATTTTGAAGTATACAAATAGGAACCAAAAATTAATCTTAGTAGTTCTTTTAAGTGAGCTACTCATTTCAATTAATGATGTCATTGAAAAACTTTATTTACATACAAAAATGATTTCCAATTAAATATTTAAAAAGTATCTGTGCATGGACAGGTAATAATTTTAAATTGTAAAATTTCTCAAAATTATAGAAAATAAAGTGTTTGTAAATTAAATAAATTTAACACTAGAATAACCACTTATAATTGCGACTGTGTATAAATAAATTCATCGAGTACTTTGCGTGAAACTATGTTTCTATGTCTACGTCAAACAAGTTCTATGAAGGTTTTTGAGATAACAAAACCAAATTCTGTTAAGTGTAGTTTACATCTTTTTTCCTTAAACATTTGCTTAGTATAACGATTTTTTTTGTTAAAAAATGTAAATAATTTGTATATGGATGCGTAATATCTTTATATTACTGTAAATGTGATTTAATTTACTTTGAGAATGTAATATTCACAAGCGAAGCAGTCCCTTTAAATAATAATGGCGATTCAATGAAATATTAGCAGTGGAGCAAAGTTGGCTTCATTTTTACAAACTTTTATTTAACTTGCAAAGTAAAATGTTCGGAAAGAATCTTGCAACTCATTTTTGAAGCTGATGTCTTAATCCGATTGAGCTGAAATTTTGTATACACGTTTACTTTGGATGACAATACATGTTTTGACCATTCATATTCCATTTATATTCCGATATCGTAATTGGTTAAAAGATATTAATTAAAGTAATTTGTGCGGGTGGAATTTTGCAACTCAAATTTGAAGTACTGATGTCTTCAACCAATTGAGCTGAAATTTTGTATACGCGTTTAGTTTGGATGCAATACTTGTTTTGACTATTTATATTTCGACATCGCAATCAGTTAAAAATATATTAATTAAAACCCTTTACCCCTGTTAGCTTTTTATTCTGCCTAGCATCTTATCGAATTGATCTCAAAGAATTTCAGATATTTCGACCTGATTTTTAAAACCCATGATATTCTTTCTATCAAACTGAGACCAAAAATAATTACATAATTGGAATTATTACAAAAATAATTGCATCACTACACGGTGTAATTTTTTTAAAGAAATAATGATACTTTCTATTTTTTACGATTTTTTCTAAATTGCCATTTTATGACTGGGATTTCTGAATCGTTAAATATGAATTTTTTTCGTGTTAATGAATCGATATTCTTCACGAAAAAAGTTCAGGCTTCTCTTTTTTAGAATCAGTCATTTTAAAAATAAAATACCGAAAACCTTTTTTTTTCTAGGATGTATAAAAAATACTCAAATTTTTAATAAAGCACTTAAAAACTTAGTTATTTTTAAAGATAATCACACGAAATTATTTTTTCATTTATAAAATAGTATGATCTATATTCTGCACAAAGATTTTAAAAATTGGTTTAAAACTACGGATTTTAAAAAGAAAAATTTTTTTTTTCATTTTTAATATAGTATTATATTAAAAAAATGAGCTTTAATACTTTGATTACATTTGCTTTGTCCAATGTTTTTTGGTTTTACAGTGTTTATCCCCGTCCCCCATTATCCTGTTGTTGGGCCTCGAGTGAAATATAGATCATATGTAGGAGGCCCAGCGGGGAAAAAATTGAGTACACCTGAGCTAACCTGTTCAAAATTAACCAGCAAACGACCGTGCAACAATGATGCATTGAATGAGATGAATAGACTGAGAAACCTGTACAGTGAAAATTAAAAAGTTAAAAATAAATTAAAAGTAAAAAAAAAACTTTTTTAAAAAACAAGCTTTTATTTAAATGCTCTAAAAGGAATAAAACAAATTTTTCATTTTAAATTTTTTTGCTATCAACTTATAACATCGTTACACAATTTATGGTATAAAAACTTGTTGCGAGATTTACCTGTGTAGATAAACGAACAAATTAAATCCCTTGATGTGCCCGGTGATTCACGGGCTTTTACAGAGTGTATATCTTAAAATTTCCTTTTTCGAAATATGTTCACTTCTTTCTTTGTAAGACAGGGTCCTTTCCCCGCGTCACTGTGCGAACTTTTTTATAAATGCATAACATATTGTCATGCAAATTCCACTTACAGTTGTGTATACATGAGTGATTTCTATAATAATGTCATAACAAAATTCTCGTGGTAATTTCCCACAATTAACTATTACTGCCCTTTTAGAATGTTGGCTGCCGCTGAAGACCAACTATTAAGAGGAGTGATGCACGTTGAATTTGTCGAAAGCTCTTAAACTTCCCAGCAATGGTGTAGTGTGGTAATTAGGAGAGATGCGTGCCAGCTCTGGTTTCATTCTCCTCACTTGACCATGGTTCAAAATTTCTTAGTTCGTTGCCGAAAAAGTTTGAGTAGGTCAGCAGAGCGACTTTAATATTCACTCACTTACTTTGGAATTTTTAGTCCCCGGTAACAAAATTTTACTTTTTTTACAAAAGAGTTGTATATGGAAAGAAGATAAAAAAGTAGAAATTTTTATAATTACAAAATTCCACAACTGTATTAAATGTTGATTCTAATGTTTCGATTCATAATTGGATTGTGTTTACCTAAACATTAGATATTGGAGGGGGGGGGTGACTCAAAGTATTAAAATGCGAAATTTGAAACAAAACAGTAAAAACTATAATCTGATCAGTATAATACGTGCAAAGCTAAAAGTATTAAAAAAAGGAATTGGAAAATTGAAGCTGAATTATATGTAATTCCCCAATTTAAGTTTTTGAAGTATACAAATAAGAAAAAGAAATTTATAATCCCCTATTAGTTCTTTTAAATGAGCTACTCATTTCAATTAGTGTTGTCATTGAAAGACCATATTTACATATAAAAACGAATTTTAACTAAATATGTAAAAAAATTTCTGTCCATGTACAGGTAAAAACTTTAAATTGTAAAATTACTTAAAATTATAGAAAACAAAAGTATTTGTAAATTAAATCACATTAACACAAGAACAACCACTTATAATTGCGAATTTGTTTAAATAAATTCACCGAGTACTTTGCGTAAAACTATAAATATGTCGTCTGCATAAATGCAGTTCACTGAAGGTTTCTGATTGCGAAACCAGTTTTCGGATAAGTATAGTTTACATTTTTTTCCTCATTCATTTGCTAAGTGTAGCGAATTTTTTTAGCAAATGAGGTAAATAATTTGTATATGGATGTGTAATATTTGTTTCGTCAATATTTGAGTGGACTGTAAATTGGTTAAAGAATAAAAAATCAGTCTTTCGCGACGCTACGCCTACTTTATTCGTACACCCGCTTTTGTTGGGGGTACAGCTCGACAATAGTCTAATTTACAATTTTTTTACAGATGGCGCTACAGTGCGCTGATGACGTAACATTCCGCCCGGCGTTAAAATATACAATATTTCAAAAAATACACTTAAAAAATACAATTTGCTATATAAAGTTTACAAATGCATAAATGAATTAAATACAAATAAACACAACATTTTAAAATAAGAAAAAAATACAACATTCAAAAATAGAATAAAATTACAATATTCTAAGAATATAATATACTTCACATTACAATTTAATTTATATTATTATTTTCTATTGGTAAGATACATATTGTTGAGATAGAACGTGTGAGAACCCCCGTGGCAGTTTTTAGTTTAACAACTCTGACCTTGCCGTCAGTTCCATAAACAACCTCCAAGATTCTTGCCATTGCCCATTTGCAGGGAGGCAAATCTTTTTCCTTTAAAAGCACTAAACACCCAACGGCAACATTAGTTTTTTCGAACTGCCACTTGTTTCTCTGCTGTAAATGATTAAGATAATCATTATCCAGCGTTTTCAAATAGTTTTTTTGTATTGAAAACAATTATAAAATCCCCGTGCACCACAAAGTATCACACGGGGCTTACAGAAGTAAGTATTAAACACACATTCAAGGGAAATAAACAATTAAAAAAATGAAGTTAAGAAGGATTACAAACAGTTACAACAAATTTACAAAAATTATTGAAAGCACTTCTGGTGGAAAGAAATTGGTTAAAATTCGGTGGCCAATTAATGTTGAGTCTCTTGAACGCCAGTCTTATGATCTTTCTCTCTCTGACAAACTTGGAACACAGAAGGATCACATGTTCTACATTTTCCTCGCCACCAATATTACAGTCACAGAAAGATGAAGGAGCTAAATTAAATTTGTTCGTACACACTTTGTTGTATACTACCACCTAGATAGTTTATTATCTGAAATATCCAAAATTGCGGGTTTAGGTATTGCACTGATAGGTCGACCAATTATAAAGTGTCCAGGAATTAAAACTTCATATTCATTGATATTATCTTACAATGGAACTAATGGTCGAGAATTAAGTATACCTTCAATTTGAATTATTATTGTCTCGAATTTTACTATTAACTAAAGTTCTATAGAGAAGGTGTTTGAATGATTTTACCCCTGCCTCCCACAAACTCCCGAAATTAGGAGAACGAGGTGGGACAAATTTCCACTGGATAGCTTCTGAAGTAAAGTAATTTGCTTATGTCTCGCTTTTGTAACAAATTAATTTTATGAAACGATTCAATTCTGCAGCTGCACCTTTAAAATTTGTTGCGTTATCGGACATTAATGTAGAAATGCGGCCTCTACGGGCACATAGCCTCTTCAAAGCTGCAATAAATGCCTCAGTTGTTAAATCATTCACTGCCTCTAAATGAATAGCCTTTGTAGCCAAGCATACAAAAATCGCAACATAAACTTTTGAAAATATTCCCTCTCTCTGATTTTTAAATTTTATTTGAAAAGGTCCGCAAAAATCCACCCCAGAGTTTAAAAATGGCGCTCTTGGAGTTACTCTCTCTGATGGTAGATTTCTCATTAATTGATCTACCCCAGTAGGCTTCTGTCTAAAGCATGCAATGCAATCATGAACTGCTTTTCGTGCAATACCCTTGCCATTAACGGGCCAAAACTGCATTCTAATTTGATGTACTAAACCCTGAGCACCAATATGAAAAAACTTCTTGTGCATATGCTCAAAAATTAATTTAGAAAATTTATGTTTACTAGGTATAATTATTTGATGTTTTGCTTCAAATGGTAAATCAGCATTACAAAGCCTTCCACCAACTCTGAGTAAAGAATTCTCATCTAAGAAAGGATCTAAAGCCTTTAACTTACTTGTTTTTGAAACACCTTTACCTTTTTTCAAGGCATCGATTTCTGCTTTAAACTCACTTAATTGTGCTATTTTAGCTAAAAATTCCGTACTCCTCTTTACCTCATCTGCAGTTAGATACTTCTCTTTATTACAAGACTCTTTAGCTTTGATGTTATTAATGAACCTAAAAATAAAGCTAAAATTCTAATTAATTTTATGAAATTATTTGTAACATTAAAGAGTTCATCATAAAAATTTGAAGAACACTCAGTAATTGAAAGAGTCACAGCACATTTTAGTTCATCTCTGTAAGATGGATCAGGAAAAAACTGATTGTCCTCGTATTCATCAATTTGTAAATCTGGACCCAAGAACCCCCTTTTGCTCTTTAAAAGTTCATCTACATTGCAGCATCTAGAAATTAAGTCGGCAGGATTGTTCTTCGATCTCACATGTTTCCAATTACAGTCTTTTGAAAGTGTTTGGATCTACGCCACCCTGTTGCTGACAAATGTTTTGAGTTTATGAGGTTCAGTCTTTATCCAGGCTAAAGCAATCGTTGAGTCCGTCCACATCGAAATTTTATGAATAGGTAATTGTAGAATTGGCACAACCTTTTTGACTAATCTCGATAGCAGCAAAGTTGAAGACAGTTCTAACCTAGGTATGGTGAGTGTTTTAAAGGAGTCACTCTATACTTGCTGCATAATAATATAGTTTGAGACTGTCGAGATTCATTGAAACATTTTATGTAGACAACAGCAGCATAGGCACGTTCTGATGCATTGGAAAAGCCATGTATTTCCATCCGTATTGTTGCAGGAAGTAGAAGGCACCTTGGGATTTTGAAGTTATTTATTTTCGATAATTTTTGGTAGAAGTTCTTCCTCTCTTCCAATGCATCTGGTGGCATCTGTTCACTCCACTCTAATTTTATTTTCTAAAGTTCTCAGGTGAATATCTTAGCATTCGTAACAATGGGTCCAATCAGGCCCAAGGGTCATAGAGCCTTGCAATTTTTGAAAGTACGTCCCTTTTTGAGAAGTTGACTTTGTCACTAATCTTTACTTTGTATGTGAGACAATCCACCTTTGGATCCCATAACATACCTAATTTTTTCACTGCAGCATCCTGAAATTCCTTATCAAACACATAGGAAGATGCAGATAAATCTTTCAACAGTTCTGGGCTATATGACACCCATTTGTGTAGCTTAAACCCACCTCTCAGTAATAGTTGAGATAATCTGGTTTGGAGTTTCTTAGCACCCTCTAATGTAGACTCCCCAGAAAGAATATCATCCATATAACTGTCATTACAAATCACATCTGCTGCGTTAGGAAATGCCGCTTTTTCTTCATCTGCTAAGGCCTTTAAGGTCCTGGTAGCCAAAAATTGTGCAGAAACTTTCCCATCGGTTACGGTCACTAGTTTGTAATTCTTGACTGGAGCATCTGCACTAGTCTTCCACATAATTCGTTGTAAATCCCTTTGATTAGGATCAACAAGTATCTACCTGTACATTTTTTTTAATATCTGCACTAAACGCGTACTCATGTTTTCTAATTCTACTGATTATGCAAAAGAGATCTTGTTGAATAATTCCTCCGTTTAGTAAAATGGAGTTTACGGAAAAACCGCTTGTTGTTTTTGCACTTGCATCGACGACAACTCTCAATAGAGTGGATGCCTTCTCTGGTTTGTATACGGAATGATGAGGAATGTAATAGTTGATCTTATCTAATGTTTCATTTTTAATCTCCTCCATATGGCCTAAAAGTTCATATCCACTAATAAATTCTTTATACAAAGTTCCCATTGTATTGTTTTTGTTTACTTTTTCCAAAATACCATTTAGTCACTTGACCGCATTCTCTTTGGAATATCCTAATAATGTTTTTGCATCTTTCTTTATGGGTAACCGAGCTATAAATCTTCCCCTTTTATCTCTTTTATTGGTAGTAACAAAATGTTCCTCACAATAAATTTCCTCTTCACTTTTTGTAGTTTCCTTAGAATCATCTGGAAGTGATTCCAGTTCAAAGAATTTCTTTACTGTTATATCTAAGCTTGGTTCACTTATTAAACAACAATTGGCTTGCTGTTGTGACTGAGGAAGAGTACCTGTAACTAACTAGCCAAATTTTGCATTTTTTAAGATTACATTTCTTTCCTGCAAATAATGTTGTTCTGGATTTAAAATTTCAAAAAATAGTTCACTTCCTATCAATATATCTATTTGACCTGGCATATGGATATAAGAATCTGCCAGCTCAATTGAAGCTGAAATATTTAAATCCGATATATTTAATTTCGATACAGGAATCGCATCGGTAATTTTAGGTAAAAGTGAAAATTGTATATTGCGTGCAAAAGTATAATCCCGATTTGAAACTTCAATATTTGTTGAATATTTCGAGGATTGCCTGTTATAGATTGGTTTGCAGACCTAAATTTAAATCCCAACTTTCTTGCTATGTCTTCTCTATTAACACATATCGTACAGGCATTATCTAATAATCCTCTTAACTTAATTCTATATCCATCAGCACTTTTAAAGAAAATCATGAATGTATTTAATAAAACACATTTATTTCCATAAGTCAAAACAGCAACTTTTGGCTGACCTTCAAACCGAGCAAGATTCAAATTGGTCTCTGTCCCCCTTTCCCCTACATTCTGAGTTTTAACTGCAGAGCAAAGTTCATCATACTCGTGAAGCAATGTATTGTGTAATCCTTTGCAACCACTAACTGTACATTTGTATTTAGTCGCAGATGTTGCGATTCCAATTGATAAGCTAGAGTGACTGTAGATGCACCCTTTGAATCTTCATGGATAAATGACATAGAAAAATTGAAATAGGAAATCCAAGCTTAAATGGCTCAACGTCAGAACCAAACGAAACGAAACTGCAAGTGATGGTGAGGCGGTGGAACGAGACACCTGAGAAGAAACTGTCCCCGAGCAAGAAGAGAAGAGAAAAGGGTATCTTCCGCACAGAAAAACTAGCATGTGGCCATCTCGCGGGGAGGTCGCCAGATAATGAAAGGCCCCATTAAAAGATTCTCCAGATTACTTCAGTGAATGGTGGCGACAATGGACTCTACGTTACAGGACATATTAATAACATCTTGTGACGTATGGCTGTTGATACTGGAGCCAACGTGTGAATAATCAAAGAAGATTTGGCTCTAAACTCAAAAGTTAAAATTATTTGGACGCCCTTCGTATCCTTGCAAACTGTGACGGGTAACAAGATTTGTGTGCATGGGAAAGCTAACATCACTCTAAGGTTTGAAAATATCAACTATCACCATATTGAATGCCGCATCTATACTGGAGAGCAAAACTTAAGCAACAATGTAAAAATTTAGGAGATAACCATGTAATTGCAGAAAAGGAGGTCTGGAGATCAGTACAGTGAACACGTAAGTCAGTAGAAAAGTTTTGCGTATGCAAATATCAGGAACGAAACGTCAGAAGCGACGTGGCGCGTGCTGTACAAAAGTAAAATAAAATGAAGGACGCAATTCAACATATTCGCTGCAAGTGCCAGTGAGTCAGTTCGTGAAATATGGCTAGAAGGAATCCCCTCGATGATTTCACACGTGGAAGAATGATCGGAAAGCTGGAGGAGGGGCGTACCGTCACCAATGCAGCTGCAGAGTTCGGAATTAACAAAAGTGTCGTTTCGCGTGCTTGGAAAGCGTTCCAAACCCTAGGTGCAGCTATTAGAAAGCTGAGTGGTGGTCGCCCGAGGACGACAACTGCAGGGGATGACCGATCTACCATCCTGCAGGTGAAAACAGGCCGACGGCAGTCAGCAAGCGTCATTGCTCAACAACTCTCTACAGCAACGGGGTGACAAGTGTCGTGGTTTACTGTGGCCAGACGCCTTTACAAAGGGGGCCTATTCACCCACCGTCATGAACTCTGCCTCCCGTTAAAAGTTGACCACCGACGCCACCGTTTACAGTGGTGCAGAGAGCACAAAATCTGGGCAACTGTCAATGGAGTCGTGTCCTCTTTACGGATGAGAGTCGGTTCAGTACCAGAAGAGATTCTCAACGCGTTTTGATTTGGAGAGAAATCGGGACACGGTTTTATACCAGTAACATCTAGGAAAGACACCATTACGGTGGTCGTGGAGTTCTTGTCTGGGGAGGCATTATGCTGAACAAGCGAACTGAACACCACATTTTCGATAGAGGGTCTGTAACTGGGGATCGCTATTGTGAGGAGGTACTTCTTCCCCATGTGCGTCTGTTCCGATGTGCCATTGGCACAGACTTCATTTTTATGGATGCCAATGCACGGCCACATCGGACTCTTGCTGTTGAGGAGCTGCTGGAAAGTGAAGATATCACTCGATTGGATTGGCCAGCGTACTCCGCAGAATTAAATCCCATCGAACATGTGTGGGATGCTTTGGAGAGACGTATTGCAGCACGCTTACATCATCCGGTGAACACCCAACAACTCAAACAGATGCTGATTGAAGAATGGGCACTCCTACCGCAAGAAATGTTGCACCCGCTGGTTCTGAATATGCACAGACGGTGTGAAGCAACATTGCAGTGAGAAGAAGGCATATACCATATTAAGGAACATCTGCTTGTTGTTCTTCCTGTTGGGTCGACCATCATGAGTTACGGTACTATGCGTTCAATAAAGCTTGTTTTTGTTTGAGTCCATACCGTATGATTTGTATTCCTTTTTCAGCGCCCATGCTTTCGTCATCCATTACGTACATAATACTCTCCCTCATTTCTGAATTTCATGTCTCTCAGATGATTTTTCGTGAAATTATGGCAATAAACCCACATGTTGCTTAAGTTTTGCACACCAGTGTACGTATGGCCCAGGCCCTCCTGGTACTAGGGGACTCCATTCCCCGTAGAAGATAACAAACAGAAAATGATGCTTGCAATCAAAATAGTAATAAAATAATAATCGATAAAAAATACAAATCGAATATAAAATAGCTGAAATACAAATAAAATGTATTTTTATTTTCGAGAGCAAGAGCAATTTACTTTTTTTCTTCCACCCTACCACCGAATACGCAGAAATTAATAGACAGAGACTGTATCAGAGAGCGGCCCCGACGATCATCGAGCATTTATGGAATCGTAATGGCACTATTTTGGTAGTCATTTATTTGTGTGCAATAATAGTTCTAAGTTACAATAATATACAGATTTGGTGCTGTATCCAGTGCATAATACCGGAACTTAAAAGTTACTTAGGTACCTGTTTATGCAAGTTTCAAGTAAAAAGTAGTATTGGGTCTCACTAATTCTCGAAACTCTCACTAATTCTTTTAGGAAATTTACTACTTTTTAAATGTTGTTCTAATGAAAACTTTCTTCCAAAGAAAAATACATGGTTTATATAAATGAAGGCTTATATTTAAGCATTTTTAGGTGCAAGAGACATGTTAGGAGTTAGATGATAGAAGTTAGTGATTAGTGATTAACGGAAAGTGTTTGAAAGCTAGTCGAGAGTGGCTGGGCGGTTAATTGCTTAATATTGAAGATTGTTAATTGACGATTTAGTTAACAAATTATAATTGAATAACACCGGTCAGAGGTCCAATTGCCGAGAAAGGAATTACGGTAATTCAGACCACAAGTAATTAAAGATTTCAAAGTGTAAGTTGATTGAATCATTATAAATTATTAAGTATCCTTTCTACCATGCAGTTGCTCCTATACTTTATAGAAGTGTAATTTTCCTACCCTAGATTGTTGAAATTTAGCAAAGGAATAATAAACTAATTTGTTCTGACTGTGACTGATATTTATTCTAACTCCTAAACACCAATGAATGGGGCGGCCCGTTCATTACAAAGTAATTAGCAATAAACATTTCTAAATTATTTAGGAATATATTGAAGTCATGATTAAGTATTTTCAGTATTTTCAATTTTTTAAAGATTGAAAACATCAGGATTCCCTGTAAATATGTATGTTGTCTCAAAATTTGTGATGAATAACTTAATTACTTCTATAGGATGGAAAAAATAACAATCATTTTAGGTGGATTATGGAGATTTCCTGCGAATTTTATGGATAAAATTAAAGTGGTCTTGATTTTCGTAATAAATCGATTTTTTAAATATAAGCAGTAACAGAATATAATAGATGACAACGGAAAAACAATAGTTATTTAAATGGGGCAAATAATTCTTAAGTTTATTTCTATAAAAACCACTTTCAACTGATGGACTAAATAGTAATAAGCATTTTAGGTTTTAACGAGTGTGGACAATGTTGTTTTTTAAATAAACTAGGTACTCCTTTTAATGATCTTAGAAACTTCTAATTATTGACCAAAGCTTTTAAATTTATTTTCAGGAAAATCACGTTCTTAGTTAGCAATTTAAATAACTCTGGCACAGAAAATATAAAAGTTCAGCGGAAAAATGAAACTTACTGTTAAGACTACACAGTACTCTACAAATATCAAATATTCCATTTTTTTGTATTTTCTAGTGGTCCATATCATTGTGAAGCTTGCCACCACATTTCAGATCATATTAATTTTTTTCAGATTATTTGAAGTTTTCTGAGCTTAAGTTTTGGTTTCGGTTTCATTTCAAAGCACCCTTAAAGTAATTAGAAATATTTTTGTGTACAATGAACTCATTAAGTGTGAAATGGTTATTAATTTCAATTTTCATTACTAAAATTATTTTAGTTTGGTTATGTTTTGATTTTTTTGAGTTGTCATAGTTACTTAATTTAGATTGATTTTAATGTCAATTTTTGTTTAAAAAATAGTTTATATAACTTAGAAGCTTTACTATCAAATTTTTCATCTTGAGAAAATGCCACGGCCAAAACTTTCTCAAGTTGCTATGAGAAACAATATTTCGAAGGGATGGAATACTACTGAATTTGATACATCTAAAACGCCCTCAGTTGATACTGCAATTAGACTTCCAAATATAAGTATTCTGAATTCAAGTATTGCGGATAAAATTAAATATTTTCTATATGTATCAAACTCCATTATAGTAAACATACACACTGTAGTACTATATAATACAATTTTTAGTCGTGCACCACAAACATTCAAACTTACTAAACTGCCCCAAATTAAAACTGGAAAAAAATTAAATTTTATGTAAAAAGATGGTGACTTTTAGCTTTAGTAGTAGTATTATTATGCACAAAAATGCTTTGTGTTTCAAAACTTTTGTGAAAATAATAGATTAAAATTAAGCTGAATAACTTGTAACAAAGCTAAATAGGTAACAAATGCTATCAATATTTAGCAAAAATATAATTTGAATTAGAAACACTGCTTTCAGTCATATTAAATTAAAGTAGTGATTTAATGTAGAAATTACATTGGGAAAACATATTAAAAAAATTAGAGCTTAACGGGCAGTATATGTTTTTGTTGTATGCCTTTACAAACTTTAAATGAATTTTTCTCAGACTTTTAATTTTGAAGGTATAAGTGTTTTCTAAACCCTAAAGCGTTTCTTCTGTCAAAGATAAAATCTTGCAATTTTTTGCATGTACTCCCAAACGTATGCACTTTAAAAGTCAGTATGGATATAGGTCTGAGATCTCTAGTTGTTTCTTCACAAATGCTTAAGTTAATATTTTTTAAAAAATTCGTGTTTTTTCCAGGTTTAGCTAGAAAAACAATTATTAAACATCAACAAGGAAACAGTTTTTCAAATTCATACTAACTTTTGCTTTCAATACTCCAAGGAAAATAAATAATTTAAAATTACTAAACAATTTTAAAAATTAAGCATTTTATAAAAGTTTGAAAAAACTTCAAAAACTCCTAAGTTTTTAAAATTGTTTAATAAAATTGTAAAATAAGGGCTTGTCAAATTGTCTTTTTCCTTACAGAATTAGCTTAATAATATAATTTAAATATAAAACATAATTTATTTTTACTGTTACTGACTCCAAAAACAATTTTTTAAAAAGGGTACCTGTGGGGTCTTAAATCAAGAAAAAGAAAATTAAATATGTCATAATTTCGCCTTGTTTTACAATGAAACTAAGTAACAAGAATATAACAAACGCAGATACATTAACAAGTGAAAGGTAAAGAAACTCTCTTAGTCAAAAAAAAAACTGAAATACCCAAAAAGCAAATATTAATGATGAAAATATTCAATATCTAGATTACCAGCAGCCTTCTGAAAAATATATTGTTCAGCCAGAGAACATCAGTAATGCCCCGACAGAAAAGTGTTTATAAAATGTTGCGTTTGAGCTTGAGAAATACGTTGACGTGGGTTCATAGCCTAAATCTCGCTAAGTAATGATTTTATTGATTATATTCTTTCGCATGCGAAATGAGTTATTTTCAAAATAAAGATCCAAACAATATATATTCTTTTTCTGTAAGAGAATACAAAGAACAAAAGTGATCATTTTCGAATATTCCTTTCATTGAAAAACTTAAAAATGGCCAAGTGCTGGAAAGATCTTGACTATGTTATTGAAAAAATGTTGATAGTGTTTTTTGTTTGACCTACAAACTTTTTTGTAAAACAATTTCTCAATACACAGCCGGTTTTTCTGATTGGAAAGACGTAACACGTTGTTTAGAAAATCATAAAAATTATATTGCACATAAAATTTCAATGTTAATTTGATTGACACGAAAAGAAAAAAGTCTGTTTTAGATAAACAGTTAAAGGAGAAATTAAGAAAAGATACGTAATTATACCACAATGTCCTCAAACGTATCGTTGCGGTAGTTAAGTATTTGGCTATAAGAGGTTTAGCATTTAGATGTACCGAGGAAGTTTTTGGTTCTCCTCATAATGGTAATTTTATTTGTGCCCTGGAACTGCAAGCAAAGCTCGACCCATTCATTCGTGAACATATTGAACAGCGAGAATTACGACCGAAATCGTTAATATCGTACTTATCAAAAACAATAAATGAGCAAATAATTAAGATCATGGGCAAGCACAAATCATTTAAACAATTACAACTCATGTAAATAACGATGACACAAAGAACTATTCAATTGCGAGGGATTCAACACCAGATTTGTCCCACAATGACCAACTTGTGATTATACTACGGTTTTGTTTTTGGGGAAAAGTGTATGCAAGATGTGTCTCATTAATTAAGATTAGTAGTCATACTCTGGTTATACTTATTTAATTCTCTTCAAGAAGTTTTAGAAACAAATGGACTGCTATTGGATAATTGTAGAGGACAGTCATTTGACAACGCTGCCAATATGTTCGGACGATGTAATAGTGTGAAAGCCGTTATAAGAGAAAAAAATTAATTTGCTAATTTTGTGCTGTATGCTAAGCAATTTCTTAATCTGGTTGGTGCAGAATGAGTTAAGGTTATGACTGAAATCGTGATTTTTTTTTTTATTTTGTGTAACAAATATATGTTTTTTCTGCTTTGACCCATTGGTGAGAACTTCTAAATCGTGAAATTAAACTGAATTTACCTTAATAAGAAGTTTAAATCAAGCTAAATGGTCTTGTCACTATGATGCTGTTGAAACCTTAAAAGGTAATTGTGGTAATATCCTGAATATTCTTAAAACATTTAGTGACAATGAAAATAAGAAAATTGATTTTCGAAAAGGTGCAGTAAATTTATTTAATACATTAACAAAACTCGAGACTACCATTTTAATCATATTTTGGGAAGAAAGTTTAGGAAGATTTAATTCAGTTAACAAAAAATTATAGAGAGTCTTAGTTTTGACATCTATGAAAGGAATGTTAATTATGTAATTAGAAACGTTTATAAGCAATGTAGGACATGCATCAGATAAAAAACTAAAGGAGTTTCAAGACGCAGCCAAGAAAAATTAAGTCTTTGTTTAAAGATAGAATATAGCGATGTGAATAAGAAAAACCGATTATTTCAAAATTTTTGGATAAATCCACAGAAAAAGCTGTGTTTGGGACAGAAAAATGTAAAAGAGACGCGCTTATTGTTGCATTAGATAAGCTAATTCTTGATTTAAATACAAGAAGTCAAGTATATGCAGAATGTAGTAAGAAATTAAAATTTTTGATGGATTTGCAAGATCAACGTAAGGAGAAGGTCGATTTAGAGTGTACGCGTTATTATTAATTACTATTCAGATGACGTAGACCAAACTTTTTTTAAATGAAGGTGTTCAATTCAAAATTTATCTAAGACAAGCTGAGCTAGAGTCCTATACTTGTATTAATATGTTAAATTTAATTTTTGAAAAGAAATTTGTGGAAGTTTTCCCAAATTTGTCTACCATTTTAAATATTTTTATAACGATCCCTATTACTGGTTGTGAAGCGAAGCGTGCGTTCTATAAAATATTATAAATATTATACATTTAATAATTCTATAAAATGTCCTATATAGAAAACAAATATAGGACAACAATGACAGATACTAGGTTTAATTATTTATCACTTCTTTCTATTAATACTAATCTCCCCAAAGAATTAAAATGTGATCAGAAAGTAAAAGAATTTGCTGCGCAAAAGTGTAGAAAAGTTTTTTTGTAAATTATGTAATTGCTTATAACGTATTTAAATCGTTTTATATAAAGAAAATTTAAAAAAACCTTAAGTTTCGTATATTTTAAATTTTCCCGCACAAACTTTTTTTTAGGAAAATGGCAAACATTTTAAATATTTAGGGGGAGGGCAAAGGTCATGATCCGGTCCTGGCCATATGGCATATATTGCAGATATTACCAGTCCCTGTATTCTCGGACTGGATTTTCTGAAGAGCAATAACTTCAACTTGGACTTAGATCTTGAAATTGGGAGATATTTTATTCTGGATACAGAGAGATGCAAGTCATGAAACCATTGGAGCTGTGTTGTTCCAAGAAATAGATGATCATGAGCGTGCCATCGCTTATTTTAGTAAGTGTCTGTCTAGACTAGAAAGAAATTATTGTGTGACCAGAAAGAAACTTCTCGCTATCGTAAAAGCCGTGGAGCATTTCCATCATTACCTCTACGGTTGACGGTTCATGCTACGAACAGATCAAGCCTCATTGACCTGGCTACTGTATTTTAGAATTCCAGAAGGCCAAATAGCCAGGTGGATACAAAGGCTACCCGAATATGACGTAGAAATTCACCATAGAAAATGATCAGCTCATGGAAATGCAGACGCCCTTTCGAGAAGACCATGTCCTGAGATCTGCAAATACAGCTCGAGTCGAAGAGAAATTCGGTGCAATAGATCCAGTAGTCCTCCAAGTTACAACGTCATAAACATCGGTATCCGACCCGTGGAATGATAAAAGCATCAGAAAAGATCAATTGTGATCCCTGTGCTGTTCGCAAAAGTCCCAGAAAATGCAAAAGAGGAAGACTTCAGCTGTATAATGTAAGAGCACCTTTCGAACGAATAGCTTTTGATATCCTAGGCCCAATTCAGAGATCATCAGATGGCAATAAGAACATCCTGGTTGTCATTAATTACTATACTAAGTGGCATGCAGCCTATCCTAGATCCCTTTAAAAGACTCAAATTATTTTTATCTCTAACTACACTGCTGGACAATTGCTAAGGACGGATAACACTATCATCCATAGCAACCACAAAATGAAAGGAAGCAAAATGTGGAAAATTAGAATAAGTGCGGGATATTAGTATAAAGAAGTATGAGTATGCAATTTTTTTCCACGTCTGTTCATCACGTGATAGCGTTTATAAGAGCTTTAAAGGTTTTGAGGCGTGTGGACAGTTGTTGTTTCAAGTCAAAGTTTTACAGGAAAGATTTGATAGACGAACTTAAAATTTTTTGCATGTCTTCCCGACATCACATAGATGATTTTATGCGTGGCCGAATTATTGGTAAGATCGAAGAAGGGCGAAAAATAACAGATGTTGACAGGGAGTTCGACATCGCTCACAGCGTTGTTTCACGGCTGTGGAAGTCATTTAAAACTACTGGGATGTGTAGTAGCCGACACGGGGGAGGTCGTGTTAGAAGTACGACGCCTGAAGAAATCAGATATATCGTCCTATCAGCAAAAAGGAACAGGCGCACCACAGCTCAACAGGTGGCAAATCAGTTTCTTGCTGCCTCAGGAAAGCAGATCTCCCGAAAAACTGTTGCCAGACGTTTGAGGGGAGGAGGACTATACGCACGCAGACCTGTTGTGTGTGTCCCATTGACCAGACAGCACCGTACTGCCCGTTTGTAATGGTGTCGTGAGCATCACAATTGGACTGAACAGGACTGGGCATGCGTACTATTCTCAGATGAGAGTAGGTTCAGTCTGTCATCGGATTGTAGACACCAACTAATCTGGTGCGAGAGTGGTACTGCTTATCGTCCAGAAAATATCCAGGAAAAGGACCGATATCCGACATGCAGTATCATGCTGTGGGCCGGCATCATGATCAATGGCCGCACGCGCCTACATGTGGTTGCGATTTGGACTACGACGGGCCAACGATACATTGATGAAGTTCTACTTCCTCATGTTCGTCTTTTCCGTGGTGCTGTCGGTGATAAATTTGTTTTTATCGACGACAACGCAATATGTCATCGAACACTCGCTATTTAGGATTGTCTAGACAGCGAGGGTATTCAACGTCTCATATGGCCAGCGTGTTCTCCAGATCTAAACCCCATTGAAAATGTGTGGGATGCTTTGGGGAGGCAAGTTGCTGGTCGAAACTATCCTCCGACAAACAAGAACACCCTCATCCGTGCACTGACAGAGGAATGGGATAAATTGCCCCAACAGCTGCTGAATAATGTTGTGCAAAGTATGGTACGACGTGTGGAATGTTGCATCACACTCAACGGTGGACATATCCCGTACTGATACCTTTCTTTAAGGTACCTGCTGACTTTTAGATGAATTGTTCCATTTCTCCGTACGCAGATCAAATAAACATTTTTTTTTCTTTCAGATGTTTCACAGCTTTTGAACTTTCCAGAACTATAAATATTCTTTATTCTAATGTGTGAACAGTGTGGCAACTATATTTTATCCTACTAGGTCTCATTTCTCGCTTAATTTTATGCTACATAGCAATTTGTGATCCGTCCTTAGCAATTGTCCAGCAGTGTATTAAATTCTGGTTATTAATACTATATGGACACCAATGTGACACTGGGAAAATAATAAAAGAATTCCCGCTCCCACCGTGGAACGTAGACGGGACTCGCACCATCGTGTGGGTTGGGCTTTATCTGTGAAACAGGCCATCTGTGAAGTTATACGAGTTATACATTTTTACCTCTAAGTTGATAGAAGAAACAGTCTTAATTAAACTAAAATTTTTACAGATAATTAAATTATTGACGTATATAATTAATTATTTTATGAACTCATTATTTATTTACTGTGAAAGCATTTAAAACAAGTTTTATTTTTGACAAGTGTACATAAACATTGCCCTTTTTCACAAAATGTTTTCGAATTGCTTTCATAGTCTATATAAATCTGCACTTACGAGGCCTTGAAATGTCATCATCACATTGAAAACGGCTGTACATGTCATGCCTTTTATCCCGGAATGGCCAGGATAAAAGACATGACATGTATAACAGGTGGATTGTAACACTTCGATCTTTTTGCGAGTGGAATTACAACACTGTTATCTACACCATTCGTTAAAATACTTCTGTTAGTAGATAGAGAGGCTGCTAGCGCTTCAGCTATCTCTAACTTGAATTTTAAGTGATCCATTTTGATTTAAAAAATGTTATTTAAAATTGCCTTTTTTTTGCACAAAAAACAAGACTTTGCAACAGTTAAATCAATGAAATGAATGTGTTCAAGAGACCTTTATGGAAAATAATGATTCAAAATTCTATTTCTATTTCATATATTTCCATGACTTTCTTCATTGTTCTCATATTAACCTTATTCTCCATCCAGTATACATGATTTTTATGCTTCGTTCCCCAGCATTGAAATTATCCTAGCGATCACTAAGTCCTCATCTAAATTCAATCTGATTTATTCCACGATCGCAAAATTTTTTCTTGTATGAGAATTTTCTCAGTTTAGACATCTGAAAAAGTGTTTGGTTAAAAATTAGCAGAAAATGTTAAATTAAAAATAGTAAAAAAGTATGATAAAACTTATTATTTAAGAAAAATTGTGGAGGGGAGAGATATGGATGCAGATGTCTCTGTGTAGAGGATGAAAATGCCATACCCCTCATCAAATGTGTGAAAGAGAAAATTATTTGCAAAACCAGCCAGAGAAAGAAACAGAGACTCGTAAAAGGCAACTCCAAGTAAATATGGTTTTAATTAGATAACAATATATTTCATATTTATTTAGGTTTCTATCAACATATTATTGAAACAGAAAAGAAAACTCACATGGCAAGAACTTACCTTCATAGCTGCAGTGACTCAAGTAACGCCCAACCCATACGCTCATGCGGGGAACAATATCCCGTGTCCTACTAGCATCATAAATAGAGTATAAGTAATAATTTTTTATTTTACAATTATTAAAACATATATACAAAAGTTTATATCCAAGCAATTACACATATATTGATAATTATAAAGGGTGTTTTTTAGAGGTATAGAACTTTAAATGGCGATAAAACAACGATGTATTATTCGATTGACATGAATTTCTTTTTATTCGAAAGATAATCTTGTGGCATTACATTTTAAATGTGATTTCTGGCATAGGACTGCCACGGCTGGCTTGGATGTAGTCCCATATGGACGTCCAATTTTCGATGACTTTTTCCATTATTTGTGGCCGTATATCGGCAATGACACGGCGAATGTTGTTTTCCAAAGGGTCAAGAGTTTGTGGCTTATCCGCATAGACCAATGACTTTACATAGCCCCACAAAAAATAGTCTAGCGGTGTTAAATCACAAGATCTTGGAGGCCAATTCACAGGTCCAAAACGTGAAATTAGGCCGTCACCAAACGTGTCTTTCAATAAATCGATTGTGGCACGAGCTGTGTGACATGTTGCGCCGTCTTGTTAGAACCACAGCTTCCGGACATCATGATTGTTCAATTCAGGAATGAAAAAATTAGTAATCATGGCTCTATACCGATCACCATTGACTGTAACGTTGTGGCCTTCATCGTTTTTTGAAGAAGTACGGACCAATGATTCCATCAGCTCATAAAGCGCACCAAACAGTCAGTTTTTCTGGATGTAACGGTGTTTCGACATACACTTGTGGATTAGCTTCACTCTAAATGCGGCAGTTTTGTAAGTTGACGTAGCCATTCAACCAGAAGTGCGCTTCATCGCTAAACAAAATTCACTTATGAAAATAGGGAACAACGGCAATCTCGTTTTGGGCCCATTCGACGAAACTACGCTTTGCTTGATGATCGTTTTGATGAATTGCCAAACCAAACTGAGAATAAATCACTTGACAGCTGTTAAATCGGTCGCCATCTTGGAAAGTAATGCCAACTTAAGCTTCTATATCTGGAAAAAAAGCACTCTTTATTTTTCGACAGATAAAAAGAAGACGTGTTATCGTTGTATTTGAAAACAAAGCTAGAGTTTCCAGCTGAAAGTAAATGTGGAACACAGCCATCGTCTGTTCATAAAAAGTGATACTTCACACTTTCTGCAAACCCACTCAATCTTTGGATTATAGCTTTTCTTACAAATGACTATTCCAGAAACAAAAACGTGTAAGAACATTTATCCCACACGATCGTGCGGGTTGCGTCTTAAAGTGATATCCGACCAAGAAGCTCCGGCTGTTGCAGAGATTCTAGTTCAACTCTGGATCTCAAGGAACAGGGTTCCTCTACAACTTCACTGATCAGCAGGACTGGGACAAGAAACTGTATCTTTTTCTGCTTGCCTACAGGAGTGCCGTTCGTGGGACCACTAATTATTCCCCATCCCAGATGCTCTTCGGATGTGATTTTCGTCTGCCTGCAGATCTTCTGTTCAACCAGCCCCCAAATGCTCCCTTGGAGCCTGGAGAGTAAGTCGAGAATCTCCAGGCATGGATGGGGGAAATGCATCGTCTGGCTACGATAGAATCGGCATTTATTCAGAGAAGATGAAGACCCTAGACGACAAAAGAGCAACCGGACACGACTTCTACGAAAGCAAAAAGTGGTGATGAGTAGTAGAAAAGTGGGGGTTCTGGATCACGAGGCGCTGAGGTGCTTGAGGTTCCCGCCTCCCCAAACGAGTTCTCTCCGTCCCCTCCACCCCTTTCCGCGGTTCTCCCATCCAACCCTTCTGGCGTTTCCCTCTTCGTCCTTCTTCATCCGTGACACTTTATCCCCCCCCCCTTTCCCTTCTATTTTCTCTTAGCGGGATATTGCATAAACAATCAAAATAGAAAAACAAAGCATAAATAATTTTAGGCTAATAATTGGCATAATAGTTTTTTTCTGTAGACTACAATACTGAAATATTGCTTTTCATTTATATATATATATATATATATATATATATATATATATATATATATATATATATATATATATTTATTTATATATGTATATATATATATATATATATATTTTATATATGTATATATATATATATATATATATATTTATATATGTATATATATATATATATATATGACAGGCCCCAGGCCTGCTGGTTAAATGAGGAGGGTATCATCTTTATAATATTCCTTTATTACGCTTTCATCATATATAATCTAACATGGCGGACCTTTTGCCGCGCAACCGGGTGTTACCAAATACAACATATCAACGAGGAGACACCAGCCAAATCCTTCCTTAGTATGCGTTCGCCTTCGTCAGCGCTCGTTGCTCCTTTAACAGGCTTGTTTACTCATAAATCCTTACGCGATGGTAAAGAGTTCGCTCTATTTTCATTTATTACTTCCTTAATTTTGAACCTAAACTTTTCAAACCTGACATATATATATATATATATATATATATATATATATATATATATATATATATATATATATATATATATATATATATATATATATGATTAAAATATGGGAACATAGATTTCGTAAATAAACCATATTGAAAAAGCGCGTTTTTTTTCTTTGTGAATCTGATTATAATAGTGATGTCATATGACTAGTGACATCAGTAATTTTTCTGCCAATCAGTTGGTTCCAAAGTTACGTCATGAAAATGAACCAATCAGCTTACTGTTGCCACCTTGTAATACTCATTTTTTTCTTTCTGTGGATCATTTCTTCTCAAGCTCTGAGTTGGTAGAATACTTTGCTTCTCGATAAAGAATTATCACGTTCCAACCCTAACACAAAATTTCAAGATATTTTCTTTCGTGATTAGTGAATTGAAATTCATTTAGTTAACCATGAAACATGCTACATCTCTCGCCTTCTCCCATCCTCGAGCCAAAAGAGTGTGTTTTGATAAAGACAACGGGAAAGCTTCGTTTAAACCAGATGCTGTTCCTGAGAATCATTTCCATTTAGGAAGTCACAACTACGCCGTTGTTTCTGATTTTACAGACGTTGCTCGAATTCACTTGCGCCGATACAAGCTCGATGCCACTGGATCTCTTTTACCTACCAAAGATGGAATCACTGTAACACCTTCCGTATGGTTAGCCCTCGTAAGAGAATTTTCTGCAATCGATCAAGCTTTTGAGGATGGAAAAGTATTTGTTATCAAGGATTGTCTCTTACTTTCCCGAACTGTTATCGAGAATGTCACTCATATCATAATGCAACGTTATTCCCAACGAAAGGACTTTACTCCTAAATTTTTGACTCCAGTTTCCATGCTAAAAGAAACGGAATGGAATGTATTAAAAGATATCCATAAGCAGATCACGTCGAAAACTGTTTCAATCATGTTCGGCGTGTTTTTCTGAAACTTCTAAGGCAAGAAGTGGCTAAACACATTCCTTTTCAAAATCTGACTGCGTCGATTGTATCGACGCAGAAATGGTTCTCACTACATCAATGGTCGAACTCTTATGTAACCATATCGAAGAAAATATTTCATCATTGTTCGTATGCTTCGGATGTTTGGAAGGATACGAAAATCAACTAGGTCATGAACGTATGACATATTCAAACGGACAGAGAATTTCCGAATATGGTGATTTAGCCATATTAAACATGGACTGGGATAAACTGGTTGCAGATTTTGTCAATCGAAACATCCAAATGGTAAATTACATGAATGAGATGTTTCTCAATAAGTTGAATATGAATGTGCTGATAGAAAAAGCTAAACAAATGTATGTTGCTAGAGATTCTTTATTATTATTGTAAATAAAAAATATTCTTTTTCTTCTTCAAAGTGTATTTCTTATTTTTTTTTAAGAAAAAAGTGGTAAAGTACACACACAGAGAGATAGGCACACAATTCGTACAAATGTATTATTCTCATTAAATTTAAAACCTAAGGTTGTAAAAATGATAAAAAATATGCTCAAAATGTATTCATTTCTAAGGGTTTTTTTTTCAAGGCCCACATGAATTTTCATATTGATTCAAAACATTGTTCTCTCCGTCCCCTCTACCCCTTCCCGCGGTTCTCCCCATCCAACCCTTCCGGTGTTTCCCTCTGCGTCCTTCTTCACCCGTGACACTTTATCCCCCCTTCCCTTGTCTTTGCTCTCGTGTTTATAAATATTAAAATTATTCCCAAATTGAATCATATCTAAAAAAAAATTTCAAAAGTTAACACGGTATTAATGATTAAAACCAGTATTTGAATTAAACATGGAGTGGAAAAACATTTATCGGGTTCCCGAACACGCAGGTAGTTTCGGTGGTATCGATGCTGTACATCGTTCTCTAAAAGGGAAGGTTTCCAGAAAAGATATAAAAAATTGGTTACAAACAAAGGAATCATACACTTTACATAAACCAGTTAGAAAAAAAATTGATACGAATCGAGTAATCGTTGGCCGAATAAATCAGCAATTTCAGGCAGATCTAGTCGATATGCAATCCTTATCTTCTTTTAATGACGGTTACAAATATTTGTTGACCTGTATCGATGTTCTTTCGAAGTATGCTTGGGCTATGCCATTGAAGAATAAAAATCCGAATCTATTGTATCGGCTTTTAAAAAGATTTTTCTGAGCACATTCCAAAAAAAAATTACAAACAGATGATGGGAAAGAATTTGTGAACGTTGTGTTCCAAAAATATCTAAAGAAAATGAAAGTTGGATTTTTTACAACAAATAAGGCAAAGGCCTCCATTGTAGAACGATTCAATCGTACTTTGAAGACTAAAATGTGGAAGTATTTTACTGAAATGAACACAAAGTGTTACATTGATGTCCTTGGAAAATTAGTGTACAGTTATAATCATACGTGGCATCGGAGCATTCGCATGGAAACTAGCTCGGTAAGCGAAGGAAATCAAACTCAAGTGTGGCTAACTTTGTACGGACAGTCTCTGAAAGAATCAAAATCCGTATTCAAAGTGGGTGATACCGTGCGAATCAGCAGAGAAAAACTTAATTTTGAAAAAGGTTATACACAAAATTGGACGAGAGAAATTTTCACGATTCACCAAATCCTTTCTAGAAATCCAATAGTTTACAGAGTAAAAGATTTATCTGGTGAAATTATTCAGGGCACCTTTTATCCCCAAGAACTGCAAAAAGTATCCGATTCTGGATTCTATCCTGTTGAAAAAGTTATTAGAACAAGGAAAAGGAATGGTAAAAGCGAATATTTAGTAAAATTTCAGGGATACCCAGATAAATTTAATGCATGGGTAAGTGATGTCAGAATGATATAAATGGGAGCGCATAATACTCTTTCCTTAGTTTGAAAGATGTCATTCTACATTACACTAGTTAGTGACAGTGCCAAGCTTTTTTTTTCAGAAAACAAAATATCCCATTTCATGACTCAACTTCCATTGCCCGTTACTTTGAATAATGGAGAGTGGGAAGTTGGCTTAGTAGATTTAATATATCCACACATGGTATAACATAAGAAACGATAATAATATATTTGGATTTGATGTAGGTAATGGAGAATTACTTGTGAGACGAGTTCCACCAGGTTCTTATGAAACTGTGCCAGATGTTTTAAAAGGAATGCATTTGGAATTGCATCAAAATAAAATCGAGTTTATTTATCATTCTGTGACAAAGAAGGTAAAGATAAAGCTTGGTGATCAGGCTAGAGTCGTTTTATACAAAGGCCTAGCTGAATTATTAGGTTTTGAACCTGGTGAATATAAAAAAATCAGTGGAAAGTCCATACATAGCTGATCCTACAGCATCATTTCCTATCATGTATGCCTACTGTGATCTCGTTGAACCTCAGATCGTCGGTCACACTCAAGCTCCACTCCTGAAAATTATAAAAGTAGAATGAAAAGACGGAGAAGTAGTCAATGCTCACTATACAAGACCTCACTACGTACCTGTTATTCGACAACAGTTCCAAACGATTGAAATGATTCTGCGATTACATTCTGGTGACTTAGTTCCTTTTGAGAGAGGTCGCGTGATAGCTGTGTTACATTTTAGGCTGAGACAAATCATTTAAAAGAAGATGTGAGTAAATATAAAATTCATTTCTTGAAAGAAATTTAATGAGTAAAGATGCTTGTTCCTTATAATTGTTGTACAAAGCAATTTGAAGACTATTACATTTCACAAACAGGAAATGGACTCCCATATTACGCTGGACAATCTTTTCAGAAAGGATATGGTATTGGTGGATGGTTCAAACGATTATTCCGTACAGTTTTACCTTTTCTTAAGAGTGGTGCTAAATCAGTGGGAAAAGAAGTTTTGAAAACAAGCACACAAATTGCAAATGATATGTTGGAGGGGCAGAGTTTTCCAGAGTCTGCTAGACAAAGGACTAATGAAACTGGAAAAAAAGTTAATAAAAAAAAAGCTATCCAAAAAGCTGACGAAATGATAGGGCGTGGTAAGAAGCATCAAAGGTATAAAAGAAAGAGGAAAAGAATGAAAGCTACCAGTTCTTCCAAATCGAAGAAAGTAAGAGGACGAGATATTTTCGATCATTAGGAGTGATGGCTTTTCTATTAAAGGAGTCTCCTGAATGTGTTAAATCTGAGCTGAATTTATTTTTAGCTCCTCCTACCCAAACTGTAATAGAAAAGGTCAATGGGTACAATTCCATCCCATTACTAATGTTGCAGATGGAGGTCCTATTGAATTCCTCATACCTGGAAGTGGTGATGCTTACCTAGATCTCTCTCAGACCCAATTACATGTTCGAGCAAAAATCTTTAAAAGCGATGGTAAAGTAATTACTAATGAAAATAAAGTTGGACCTGTAAACTCTCTTATTTTTGCGCAGTTTGTTTTCCCAAGTAGACGTTTGCTTAAACGAAAGAACAGTTTCCTCTAGCAAAAATACATATCCCTATAGAGCTATAATAGAAACTTTATTAAATCATGGGTACGACAGCAAAACTTCTCAGCTGACATCTGAACTTTATTATAAAGACACTGCTGGCAGGATGAATGTTTATGATGAAAATGATAAGGAACCGAATGAAGGATTCAAAAGCCGCGTGAAGTTCATTAAAGAAAGTGGAACTGTTGATATGGTTGGACGACTACATGTGGATTTATTTAACCAAGACAGACTTTTATTAAATTTAGTGGATGTGAAACTAAAACTCATCCGAAGTAAACCATCATTTTGTTTGATGGGAGCGGGAGATTACAACGTGATTTTTGAACATGTCTCCCTTTATGTAAGAAAAGTACAAGTTAATCCGGCGGTTGTTATAGAAAGAACAACGGCGAAATACCCAATTGATCGAGTTAGCTGCAAGGTGTTTTCAATCCCACAATCTAGTTATTCTTTCATTCAAGATAATGTATTTTCTGGACAAATGCCTAAGCGTATTGTCAAAGCATGTCTAGATAATGATGCCTTCAATGGGAATTATAAAAAATCTCCTTTCGAATTCAAACATTATGATGTGAATTTTATCGGTGTGTACGTAGACGGTCAACCTGTTCCCCATCAACCCCTAGAGCTAAATTTTGAAAAAGGGAATTATATTCAAGCTTACAATAACTTATTTTTAAATTCTGAAGGACTTCATTTGTCTAGATCAGAATTTTCTAAAGGCTATTCCCTTTTTTTATTTGATTTATCCCCAGATCTTTGTGAAGGAGAGCATTTTAATCTCATTCATCACAGCAATTTGAGAGTCGAGTTAAAATTTAATAAGGCTCTGAATGAAACTGTCTCACTTATTGTATTCGCCGAATTTGAATCACTGATTGAAATAAACAAGACACGAAACGTTTTATTTGACTTTGGGAATTAAATGTTCACCTCTCAGATAAGTAAAATTTTATCAAAGGAGAGGCTCCTAGAGATTTCTTAGGTGTGTATCCTTCTGACAAAATACCCAAGGTCAAGAAAAAGCAGCACTCGTGGTAAATACAGACCCCCATGATGAAGAAGGATCTCATTGGTTAGCTATGTATATTCAAGATGAAAAGACCATCGAATTTTTTGACTCTTATGGATTTCCACCATCGGTATACGAGCCTCATATCTCGCAATATGTGAAATTATTTCCAAACGTAATACAATATAATGAAACTTCATTACAAAGCCTCACATCCAATGTTTGTGGACAATATTGTATATTCTATCTTCTTAAAAGGTGTAAAGGACATTCAATGAGTGACATTTTGGGACGCTTTCTTAACCGCAAGAAAAATGATTTTAGACTGTATTTGTATTTCAAAAAAATTTATAATGTAAAGATGGTTTTTAAGAAATAAAAAAAAATATTAAAGAAAAAAAAATTGATTTTTTTGTTTTTATAGTTTATCACACATATACATTCTATTTATTATTTAAAGTTTTCCATATATCTTTATCAAGCGATAAGTATTTCTAATTACAATTTTAAACTATTATCTTTTTTATAAACATTTAATTAAAAACAAGTTAACACTATTTTCTATTCCTATCCTTTATTCTTTAAATTTTCTTTGACCCCTCTCTTATTGTTCCCCTTCATTTTTTAAATTAATTCTCAATTCATATATCTATTTTTTTTTGCATTTCAACAGTAAATACACTAATTAAAATTTTTTGCTTTATTAACCCTCTTTAATCATATCATAAATAAAAACGCACACAATGTTTCAATGAAAAAAAGCTTTATTTAAAATATCAAGCATACATAAAATATTTAATATTGAATCCAAGTAGCAGGTTTTGCATACATAGTCTCGTACTTAAAATATCTGTTTTTTATTAACTGAGATGGAAAATCAAACTCTTTAAGAATATCAATAAAATTCCGAAGTCCATTCGGTTCAGTTTTTCTATCTTTTAACAAAAACGCTAACAAGTCTACAATGTTGGTATTTGGAAGTATCTTATTTTTGATCATTAGTTCTTTCTCATTAGTCCATGATAATGACGCACTATTTTGTTGAAGAAGTTCCATAATTTTCTCAGCTTGGTATCTTCTTTTCAGAGGCATCTGATTCAAAATTTCATTTTCGATATTTATTCGTATTTCATCAGAGGAATTCATTCGGTCAAATTCTTTTTTCTCATTTGTATTAAAGTCCTCAGATTTAACTTCATGTATTGGTTCTGTTATGTTCTGGGTTGGCAGAGGAAAATTTGTATACTTTTGAAGAATTTGAGTATATAAAGTAGCTTTCTCTTGATCGCTTAAGTTAGGTTTTCGAAGAATTTTGTGCATTTCCTTATCTAAATCGGTTAAATGAATTTCAGCGAATTGTCGAAGTCTTTCTTCAGGTACAAGGACGAATTTCTTAGTGTGTTCCATGAAGTAATGAAGAATATAACAGAAACTGCTGCAGGTATGAGGAAGCTCAGAAAACCTTCGCCTTTCTGTACAAGAAGTTTCCTTTTTTATATAATGGTACTTTCCTACTTGCTAATTTTCTTAGCACTTTTTGTAGGGGGACAGCCGAGACTTTCGATGTTTTGTCAAAGGGACGTTTCCTTTGAGAATGTTGATGGTACATTCGCACAAAGCCTTTATGAGGGAGTTTGTACAATTTCGTAAAAGAGCAGCTTTGCTTTTGCTTCGAGCCAGTTGCTTCAAATGATTAATATGTTGACTCGCTAACATCTTTAAGTTAAATGAAAAAAATGATTGTATAACAAGCTTTAAATAACATTTAAAACTTAATTATTTTACCTCATGTAAACTTTTTTTTTTTTTTTTCCAGTTACAGTAATTTTTGAGAAGGTATCTACTATAATAAAGTATCTAATTTAATTTAAAAGTTTGATTTCTTTTCTTAACGATCAATTATATTTAAAAACTATTATAATCCATCCCACGAGAAAAATTGACTATTTGGAAATGAACCAATTTTGAGTTATCGGGGTTGATAGAAGATATTCTCATCCTCTGGAAATAATCCGGTGCGAAGACGTAATTTTTCATGTTTCTGGCCTTAAATCAATAAACAAATAACCATATGCGACTGAAGTTGCATCCTTGAAACTCTCTTGAAAGTACTTGGTTTGACTCGGATACATTTGTTTAGCTAATGAAGCCATTTGCATTTTATCCCTTACATTTTTAAAGCAACACATATAAGATGCATTTAATGAAATAGTTCGAAACTCTGCCCCTTTATAAAAAATATTTGAACAATAAATATAACAGAAATATTCTTATGATGACTACCTTTTGTAAATAAGTTTGATAATTTTTTATCGCCTCCTAATTCGGACATTAAATCATCAATAATGATTAATGCATTACTTATCTGGCTAAGATCTGAGGGTAAACCATCAATGAACTCGACATTAGAAATTTCATCAAACAGAGTTTGATAAGCACCATAACACCAAATGATTTTTGAAGGAGTTGGCTTAAACATTTCATAATCCAACAACTTTTTGACAAAGTAAGTTTTTCCAGAATTGGAAGGACCACTTATTAGCATAGATGATGGATGTTGTATGATTCTAAACTCCATTTCAAATGCAAGGATTTGTAAATTTCTCATACTATTTATATTGTAAATATGTTTATAATTTTACTTGCATAAAAATATTTAACTATGAATACCAAATAATTGAGATTGAACAAAAACATTTTTATATCAACTGTTTATTTACAATAAAATAATAACAATGTACAGAGATACAACAAACAATATTTCCAACAATAGTGAAACTGAATTGATTAGAGTAAATGATATAGCATTAACATTTCAATGTAAATAAAGAATCCTTCCTCCACACATATGGAATGTAATAGTACATCGGTATTTTTTTTTAAATTATTTTTTGTTTTATTTCAAAAACAAAAACTAAGAAGTGGTCATATACCATTTACAGAATAATTTCATTTACATAATCTTTTCATAAGCAAAGCAACATTTTGACAGGGTGAAGGAATGTTTCACTCTAATACAAATATATATAAATAAATACCCAAATTTTTACAAAATATAAAAACTCAAAATTTTGAGATGTATTTATCTATAACGTATTTACCATCAACATATTTACTCATTCATCATGGTGAATTTTTTTTAAGTGAAAATAACATAAGTTTGCTACTAAATTTTAAAGTGACCATATGCTAAAGTATTTATTCCATCTTGTAGTAGAATGTATCTTTTGCTATCAAAAGGGCTCAGAGTTGACTTTTGATAAGCCACAGTTTGCACAATGTGATTGTGACTTGCTATTTTTTTAGCTTTGGCTAATCCACGACGACGACATAACAAAGTCTCTTTGTAGTCTGTATGTCTAATTTGTTGTTGGATAATAATTTTTGAGACTCCTTTCGCCGTTTTTTTTCTCCATTTCAGCACTTTTTAAACTATACATTTTTGGTTTGAGCCCAACGAATTCAAGAGCCAAACTGGATGATAACTCATCTTTCATCTTGCCAAGCACTTTTTTATTTATTTCGCAGTATAGGGGATGAGTTTGGGGATAATCGGAAGTATCGAAGAAATGTAGATCTTTCTGCATATCTTCATACACGTCTTGTGTTACAATTTCATAGCACAACGAATCAGTATCAGTAAAAAGTAATTTTGCATTGGTATCGTATTTTGATTTTATATACTTATAATGAAAATTATACATAAGAATCTTAGATATGTCTAGAATGGAGAAACCAATGTAGATCGGTCTATTTAATAAAAGGGAAACTTTTTTTCTCTCTATCGAAACTAAATCTGTTGTTATTATACGAAAATTATGAAATGCTGGAGAAGCAACGAGTTTCTTCGATTTTTTCTGATACTGTACAAGATCTATTACTGTGCGCTTCCGTAGGTTTTCCATGGTTTTACCGAATACGGCATTATTTAAAAGTTTAAAGAGATTTTTTCAAATGAGCTTTTCGCGTTTTTTTTTTTCCGTATTAAAATCAATATATTTTTTAAGCCAAGGTCTTTGGTGAAATTTAAGTACTTTGTGGATTTTAGTTACTTTTAAACCTAGAGAAACATACTGTTTTAAATTTCTATAATGAACGATATATCCTTTTTTACTCATTAAATTAGGAACTAATTTCGTACAGCTATTGGTATTTAAATTTGGTTCTTGCGCTATTTCTTTGCAGTATGGAGACAGCATATCATTTGTCACATTTAATGTTTCTGGGGCCAGGGGATAGTCATTATGTAAATTGTGTAGGTTTTGTGGATAATCCATGTCTACTTCTAAAATATAACCTATGTCTGACTCATCTGGAATTTCCATAAAATCAATTGGCTGTGTAATCCACTCAAAACCGTGAGTAGGTAAGGGTTGGGACATTGCCCATCCATATAAATTATTTGCATCCAAATAAAGGATGTATTTAGATGGTTTGTTTTCATCGTAAGAGTCTAAATATTTGTTGTTAGCTGAACTAAATCTATGGGATATCATTGAAATGCCACCTCTTATGACTCTCGACAAATAAATGCATGTCTAAATCTGTAAAAAGCTCCAGTTTGACTCGCGAGATGTAAAGACATGCTTGCCAAGCGAGTCCGGGAGCCGTGTAACAATGACATGGATCTAGTTTGTAAAAATTTAAGCATAATTGTCGAAAATTTTGAAAAACGTCTGCAAGTAGAATTACGTCACTCGTCACGTACAGATCGTGATACTCTCCTTGAGTTTTAAGATTAAAACTTTTCCATACGTTTTGACAATGTGCATAATCATCATCACTTACAGTTTCATTTGTAAGTGAGCTAAAAGGCTTCTTTAGAGGGCAAGCATCCTTCATTAAATTTTTGAAAGTATCCATATATTCATAGGGGTAAATTCCTTTATGAAGCATCAGATCGGTTTTTTCCTTGAAAAATTTATTTGTTAGTGTTAATTCATTTTTTTCTAAATTCGAAACTAACTTTTCGAGAGAGGCATTTAAAAGTTGCAGCGAATCGAGAAAGCGTAGAGAACCGAGAGAAAAAGATATATATTTTTCACTATTGGAAGGTATACAAGTAAGATTTTTGTTTTTTATTTTCCCAACACTCTGCATGATCAAATGGGAATCATACCCTCATAAATTGTGAATTACGACAGGGATATGTTTAGCCAATGTATAATTAATATCGCAAATATTATGAGCAGCACCCCAGTATAAACCGGTGAAATGGTCATGATCCCGGACTCTATCCCCCAATAAAGGTTTTTCACATATGTGACAAAAAGTGGCATTTTTAAAATGTAATTTATTCTCATCAGAAAAAAGTATCGGCTCAGTTTTTTTTTTTCAAAATATTTAGTATATATCTTCCTCTTCTTTAATAATGTTTTTTAAAAAATGGTCAACGGCATTTTCTCCTCGATAAACAACAGGTAGTTTTTTAAAACTTCCATCAGGTCCAATCACCACATACGCATAACCACATGGAATATGATTTGCTATTGGTACAGTGGAAGATCTTTCAGGATCAGGCGCGCATGAGTTGATTTTCACAATAAGGGATTCAAAGTCGGCGTAAATAGTATATGGAACAGGTAAATTAAATTTAAAGTTTTCAAATTCTAACCATTTGTTTTCGGGCATTTTTTATTTTTTGTTCTTTATGTTTCCTAGTCTACTATATGGGCATCTAAGATTGATTTTTTAACAAACCTGTGAAGACAATAATTGCAATAAAAACTTTCTGATTTATGTTGTGTTAAGTCTGAAAGTAATCGATTTAATTTTTTAATAAGACAATAATGTCTTTTCTCTTGATTTGAGATCAAAAGCAAATTTACATGTTTATCAAAATTCTTTGTTTTATTTTCAAGGGGAATATTTCATTCTCGAAACCGAACACATTAATTGATATTTTATTTTCTTCTTCAAAGCATTCAATCTGATTTAATGGAGTAGGAAATGTAAGGTTTTTCATGCATAATTCATTCTTAAATTTTAAATAAGTACTCACTCTATTTGCATTGGCTTGAGCAGGATGAAGATGAGTTAACACACACCATAAAAAACAATGTTGGTCCTCATTTCTGATGTTTAATATTGCCTTTTTTTAATCAGCTTTGGTGGAAGAGGAATGTAAGAAGCTGCTGCTAAGGGCTTGTAGATAGCAATCTTAAGTTCATTCTTCAACACATCTTGGAATTCCCATCCCGATCCTCTATTTTCAAATTCATTACATGATGTGATAACCTTTAAAAAATAATAATAAATTCAAATTATAATCACATTCGATGTAAAATAATTCTGAAATATATTTCCACAGTATATATTTTATAGTTATTTGAATAACTTTTCTTAAAATTTTTTAAAATTTCTTTTACATTTTATTTTATTATTTTTAAAGAAAAAAAAAAAAATGAATTAACTTGTTACATTTGCAATGCTTGTTTCAACTTCAGGAATTTCCTGGGTTAATGTAATAGCACATCTTGATCTAAAATATGATGTACAGGTCTCAAAATCCTCTGTAGTAATTTTTCGGATGAAGTGAACACAGCTGTTGAGATACCACTTCACACCCTGCTTTGAAGACGCTGTTTCCTTAATTTTTTCAAAATTTCTGTCTTAATGCTGTGAAGGCTCACAGTTAAGTCCTTCGATGTTGAAGTATCTGGAAAGAATGTGTACACTTCAAAAGTATCCAAACATGCATTTCTAGTGGGCGAAACAGTTCGTTTTCGCGATGGTGCAGTTGAAATAGAAGTCCTGCCGTGATCGGAAAGAGTCGTTTCCGTGGCGGTAGAGGGACCGGGTGCGGCTTCCGAGGATGTGTTCGCAGAGGAATTTTCTTCTCCATTGGCTGTTCGAGACAGTTTCATGATAATCGGTGTTAATTTATGAATTTTGAATGTCGAACGAAGTTATCTTTTCGATTGAATCTCTTTTTGCATATTTTGCAATGGAATAAGGCTGAAGTGGTGTGAATTGAAATTCGATGTCTTTCTAAACTGCGACGATGCGTGAAAACACTATTGCATTTATCGCATGAAAATGTTCCTCTTAAAACGCCATCGAAGGGTTCATCTAACTCACTGGATAAGTCTCCAAAATCCGCAGAAGCCAAAACCTTGTCGTTGATAGGAAAATCAGTCTCTTCGAATATTTTTTCGATATCCATTGTAAAAGTTTAAGCATGAAGTGCGCACAGAAAAAAATTTCGAGCTAGAAGTGAATTGGTTAATTCGCCTCATCTGCTTATATACGGAATCAATCGTTATGCGTAGGAATACAGTGAAAAATAATTAAAAAGTATTTTTTTGTAACGAATAGCGAAAGAAAGGGCGGGGCTTATCTTCTTTTTAACTCTAAAAGTATTTGGCATCTCCCCTCAACCGTATGAATGGGGATTTACAACCCCCTCCCTGCAGGTAAACTGATTTTTCCCACTTTCAAAAGCTGTAAAATTCCAATTACTTCAAACTTACTCACAACAGCCACACTTTTCTCCCCACAACTTAAAGAATGCGATTTTACTACCTCCCTGTAGGTAAACCAAATTCTTCCATTGTCCAGTTGTTAAGTTTCTTTTATTTTGTACTGATATATTCGCACACACACAAAGTCTGCTTTAAGGGTATGTTTTGTGTAGACTTTTCGCAACATCTGTTTGTGCTTTTTGAAAGAGATACTCAGACAAATAGTTTTTTTACAAGCTAATAGTATAATTTCGCAATTTATTCTTCAATAGTTAGACTTACAACTGTTACAATCTTGAAATTCTTACACACGAGTTTCATACATACCTAGGAATGGGTTGATTGCTACCCTATGGAGATAAAATTCTTAGTCTATGTCATAGGGAGAGTTCCAATTACTTTTTATTTGCTCTCGAAGATTCTTTCAAAATGTTTTTACGTGAGAATTTTTTCTAACCACCGGTGTTTGTTTTTTTTGTTAGATTGGAAAACATCTTTTGACTTAATAGGATAGTTTCAACTTTCTCACACTTCAACGGTTAGACCCACCACAGTACTCTTTTCTAAAAAGCCCATTGATGTGTATATTACTTTACAATCTCTTTTTAAAAGGAATGATTACCTCTCCCCACATTTGGTTTGATTTAAAAATTTCAGTTACCTTATTTATATTTTCAAAGGTATTCGGGGAACACAGTATTTATAAATGTTTTTCGGCCTCTCTTTGTATTTTTCCTTTAAATGTGCCGATAAAAATAAATATCTTTTAAAAGTTCATTCAATGGTTTCGGCTTTCTGGTTCCTCAATCCTTAGAGTTTTTACCTTAGAATCTAGTAATGTCTACAATTAAAACTTCTTTCTATCTCATAAATGCATCAATTACCTTTCTGTAGCTTTGTTTTGATGTAAAAAGTTTCGAATACTTCCCATCTTTTTTTTTTCGTAGACATTTTTTTAAATGCAGCGATTACAAATTATTTCTCCGTATTTGTTTGCAATATTTTGGGTTGGAGATGTGCCGAGAAAAAGAAATATATTTCTAAATAAGCTAATACAATAACTTCGGTTTATCTTATTTTTCAATGGCATTACCTAAGCATACTTGGAAAGAACACTGACACATGTCAATAAATATATTATATTGATTAAACTTTACACGAACTCAATTTTTTGAAACTGTTGATTTATTCAATATGCTATTTTTATAATCATTTATTTTTATTTCTCTCTTAATTGTAAAAGGTGATTATTTTATTTTCAATCAGTTTTTTTTCAACTTTTCTGAGTATTAAATTCAACATCTTTACGAGCGAAACATATAAGCAAAAAGCATACTCGAAACAATGTTTTGAATCAATATGAAAATTCATGTTAGCCTTGAAGAAAAAACCCTTAGAAATAAATACATTTTGAGCATATTTTTTATCATTTTTACAATCTTAGGTTTTAAATTTAATGAGAATAATACATTTGTACGAATTGTGTGCCTATCTCTCTGTGTGTGTACTTTACCACTTTTTTCTTAAAAAAAAAAAATAAGAAATACACTTTGAAGAAGAAAAATAATACTTTTTATTTACAATAATAATAAAGAATCTCTAGCAACATACATTTGCTTAGCATTTTCTATCAGCACATTCATATTCAACTTATTGAGAAACATCTCATTCATGTAATTTACCATTTGGATGTTTCGATTGACAAAATCTGCAACCCGTTTATCCCAGTCCATGTTTAATATGGCTAAATCACCATATTCGGAAATTCTCTGTCCGTTTGAATATGTCATACATTCATGACCTAGTTGATTTTCGTATCCTTCCAAACATCCGAAGCATACGAACAATGATGAAATATTTTCTTCGATATGGTTACATAAGAGTTCGACCACTGATGTAGTGAGAACCATTTCTGCGTCGATACAATCGACGCAGTCAGATTTTGAAAAGGAATGTGTTTAGCCACTTCTTGCCTTAGAAGTTTCAGAAAAACATGCCGAAAATGATTGAAACAGTTTTCGACGTGATCTGCTTATGGATATCTTTTAATACATTCCATTCCGTTTCTTTTAGCATGGAAACTGGAGTCAAAAATTTAGGAGTAAAGTCCTTTCGTTGGAAATAACGTTGCATTATGATATGAGTGACATTCTCGATAACAGTTCGAGAAAGTAAGAGACAATCCTTGATAACAAATACTTTTCCATCCTCAAAGGCTTGATCGATTGCAGAAAATTCTCTTACGAGGGCTAACCATACGGAAGGTGTTACAGTGATTCCATCTTTGGTAGGTAAAAGAGATCCAGTGGCATCGAGCTTGTATCGGCGCAAGTGAATTCGAGCAACGTCTGCAAAATCAGAAACAACGGCGTAGTTGTGACTTCCTAAATGGAAATGATTCTCAGGAACAGCATCTGGTTTAAACGAAGCTTTCCCGTTGTCTTTATCAAAACACACTCTTTTGGCTCGAGGATGGGAGAAGGCGAGAGATGTAGCATGTTTCATGTGGTTAACTAAATAAATTTCAATTCACTAATCACGAAACAAAATGTCTTGAAATTTTGTGGTAGGGTTGGAACGTGATAATTCTTTATCGAGAAGCAAAGTATTCTACCAACTCAGAGCTTGAGAAGAAATGATCCACAGAAAGAAAAAAATGAGTATTACAAGGTGGCAACAGTAAGCTGATTGGTTCATTTTCATGACGTAACTTTGAAAGCAACTGATTGGTAGAAAAATTACTGATGTCATTAGTCATATGACATCACTATTATAATCAGATTCACAAAGAAAAAAAACGCGCTTTTTCAATATGGTTTATTTACGAAATCTATCTTCCCATATTTTAATCATATCTATATATATATATATATAAATGAAAAGCAATATTTCAGTATTGTAGTCTACAGAAAAAAAAATTATTATGCCAATTATTAGCCTAAAATTATTTATGCTTTGTTTTTCTATTTTGATTGTTTATGCAATATCCCGCTAAGAGAAAATAAAAGGGAAAGGGGGGGGGATAAAGTGTCACGGATGAAGAAGGACGAAGAGGGAAACGCCGGAAGGGTTGGATGGGGAGAACCGCGGGAAGGGGTGGAGGGGACGGAGATAACTCGTTCGGGGAGGCGGGGACCTCAAGCATCTCAGCGCCTCGTGATCCAGAACTTTTCTACTACTGTGATGGATTTCGAAACGTCGCAAAGGACTCTCTCCAAAGCTGCAGACTAACTGGGAAGTCCTTACACAGTCCTAAAATGACTGAATGACGTTGCGGTTCAGATACAGAAATCACCACACTCAAAACCGAAGGTAATACATTACAATAGACTAACCCCTTATGGTGGCCAAGATTAATAAGATCCTCACTTTCAGACGATGATCACTAATTGTTTTGTAAATGATTTAAATTATCTATCTTTTTTTATTCCTTAGGATTATTTTAGTGATGTAATTCATTTGTTTATGTATTTTGAATTTATTTGCTTTGTACCTGCTGTCAAGTATTTTTTACTTTACATTTGATTATGATGGGAATTGTTTATGTATGTAAATAGAGGCCTCTTACTCAGGGATTTAATTTCTCGGGACGTGGTATCTTTGAAAAGAGGACAGTGTTATGAATTTTGTGTCAAAATGTGTTAATAATTTGAATTTGGAAGTGTAATGCCTTTATCATACTCTAAATCAGATTTAATTTACGTTAAAATTGTAATATTTACAAACAACGCCGTCCATTACGTTATAAAGGCGATTCAATAACTTGGCGAAATCTTGGTGGAAGAGGCAAGTTGGCATCATTTTTGGTGACCAAGTTGGTGACTTTGGGGATAAATTTGGCGACCTGGCGATTATGTTGGCGACCACTTTTGGCGAGTTCGGGACCCTCTGGATTCTTCTAGAAATTAGAAGAGAAAAACATTAATTTCAAGACTTATGACGCAATCTGGTCTTTCTGGAATTACCCTCGAGGGATATAAATAGATAGGCTTGCCGAAAGTGGGTCAGTCTAGTTTTGACTAGTGATCAGTTAGTATTGCTTTGACTGTTGAAGCGATTAGTGATTACTTCGGCTGTTGAACGAGTGATTGTCTGTGAATAATCTTTTAAATACAGGTAATTTAGACACCGATAATTGTGTATGCGTGCCGTTGAAGGTGTTAAGACCTTTTGAGTTTTATTTTGTGAATACCGCTGCTGAATCCTGTATTTAAAGAATTGGATTTTTGACAATAAATTATCATCGCTCTTAAAAGAACTGTCTTGTTCTTTGTGACTGATTTTCATAAAATTCTCAAACCTTCAGATCTACGTAACATTATGTTTTTCAGTGTGAAGGTTGTAAAACTTTTACTTACGCTATTGAGTGAGTAGTAACCGGTTTGTTAATTTGGAAGATTTACAAGTACCATTTTGATGGAGAGTGTCCATGAAATTACATACCAATTCCACTAAAGTATCATCTAAAGAGATAGTTTGGATACAAGCCAAATTTAAGAATATTAAAGGTATTCTCATAAATTTCTCAATTAGAAAGCGTTGGTTAAGTCATCGTGAAAATTATTAAATTACCTAAATTAAGAAGACATATTAAAGTATTTAAGGGAAAAAAATTTTAACATAAATTAGAAAAATTTAAAAGAATAATTGTTCCTCAGCTTTTTTTATTCCTTAAAGAGAAAGAGATTAAGCATTTGCTTCAAAAAATAAATCTATTAAAATTCTTTTAATTTAAATTACATCCAAATCTATCTGTGCACGATTTTGAAATAAAACGTTACACGAATTCAAAGAAATCTTTTTGTTCTAACACGATTCCTAAAAAAATTTGGGTTTCGTGCCCTTCTGATGAGAAAGATTTGATTGAATTTTTGACTGTTTATTTTAAAAAAAGAAATTTAGTAAAATATCTTATTTAATTCGTGAGGCTTCAAATTTAGCTATAGAATACAAAAGTGTCTTCAAAAGCAACTAAGCAAACACAAAAAACTCTTGCAATTATGGAATTATACCAATAAATTCACTGAGGCTTTTTAAACAGCCATCGTTTTATTTTTTAGCTTTTTTTGTCGATGTCGGTAGGTTTCTTATGCCGAAACTAGATGAATTTTCAATATATGCTTCTAGGTGTGAAAACATACTTACTTTTGTGTTAAACTTGAAAGCGTTTTTCTTGTACAATCAACAGCTCATACATATATTTCTAAATTTCGATGTTTCAGTTATTTCATTTCAATCTATCAATACATATTACATACGTGGTTTGAATTTAAGAAGGAAATTTTGATTATAAATGGTGTAACTTCCCACAAGCGTTGCTGAAGACTGACTTAGTATTTTTTCTCATCGCTGATACAACAACGAAAACTGAATTGGTACGTGTGCTTTTAAATTACTGAACATGGTGCGTCACTTCAAAGTCAACGCGTTAAAATTAAACTTGTGTCGCATTAAGCTGGAAAAGTCTTTACAAGGCATGCGATTGTACTTTGACAGCAGGACATGCTACTACAGCTTGACACTGTCTCCTACGATTGTGGTCCATGTAGCCTAGTGTTCAAGGTAACGGACTCGTGGCCTACATGCCATGAGTTTGAGCCTAGTACCGTTGAAGACCCGCCATGTAGGGGAGCGATGCACGTTAAATGTTTCTACAGATCAAACGTCCTTCCTTTGGTGTAGTGTTTTAGTTAGGAGAACAAGATGACAGCTCATATATCGTCCTCGTCGCTTGAACAGTGTTCAAATTTACGAGTTACATTGCCAAAAGCCCTCGAGTATATGAACAGTGCGACTTAGAATATTCACTAACTCACTCCTGCCTCCTACAATTGCACGAGCATGACTTCTTGTCTAATGTAGGACGATATATCAAATGTTGGTACTTCGTTCCGTCAATAGGAAAATACTTTTTTTTGTTCTAAGACCACCACATGGTAGAAAATTGGTTGATAGCTTAGGTTCATTCAATCGAGTTGTTTCATAAGACATTTATTCCTCCGATCTTAACAGACACACTCGAGTTTAACTTCCGCGAATTCCACGTAAGTTATCTTCTTCGTAGTTTGATCCTTTGACTCCTAATTGAGATTGTGTATACCAACTCATTAGAAATTGGGGAAATTTGAATGTTTTAAGCCAAGAAATTTGAAAGGCTCAAATTTTCAAATCGCAAAATGGGATAGAAAACAGTCCTGAAACAACTATGATCCCATCTGTAAGTACGAAGATAAAAGTATAAGAAAAAGAGAAATACGAAAATTAACGGAAGAAGAAGTGTGATTTCCCCTTCCATGTTTTTTTTAATTATTCAAAATAGAAAACTTTAATCCCAGTAGGTTTTTCTAGTGATCAACTCATTTTAATTACAGATATCATAAAAAAAAAGATTTAGTTTACATAATAAAACTGCCTCCAAATAAATATTTAAAATTTTTAGTATAAGGTGCACGTACTAATTTTAATTAGTAAAATTTCTCAAAATTATAGAACACTAGAGTGTTTGTGAGTGAATATTAACGTCCCGCACTGTTCAACTACACGAAGGGTTTTGACGACGGAACTCATAATTCTGAACCAACTAGTGTGTTTCTAAAAATTAAATAAATCACATTAACAAATGTATAACCACTTATAATTGTGAGTATATGTAAATAAATTCATCGAGTATTTTGAGTAAAATATTGATTATTCAAAGTTTCCATAATAAAATGATTTTACTGAAGGTTTCTGATAGCGAAGCCTGGTTTCCGGTAATAAGAGTTTTCAGTTATTTTTTTTGTTCCTTTAAATTTTCCTGTATATATGTAAATATATATATCATGTGTTAGAATAATTCTTAGATTGACAGGAGAAATGCAAAGTGTAGCCGTTTATCATGTATTTTATTTCAATATTCAGCAAATCAGTCTGCACTCCAAGTTCCTCGTATTAGGATATTGGAACTCTTCATACAAAACAAGATTAACTGGGTTGATTTTTTTTCAATACAGCGAGCATCATATTTAATTTTATTTTTAATATGATAATCTATTGTTCTCTGCAAGGCCAATTCACGTGCTTCATCAACAGGTTCATAGTAATTATTCTGATCTATAGCTAATTGATATGGCAAGAGACCAAATAGCAAGTATGATATTGGGTATTTAGTTAGTGAGTGTGTGGAGTTGAGTTATACTCAATTATATATATATTGAGGTATAGTATACACACTTGGTCTAGTAGTTTTGTCCAAGGAATTTTAGTAGATGAAGCATTTACCTTGTACTTAAGTCTAGTAACAAGATATGGATTGATACGTTCATTTTCCCATTTGTTTGAGGGCTATGAGCTGTAGTTAACAAATGTTTAATATTATAATTTCTAAAGAATTTGTTTTAAATCTAGAAGCAGTAAAGGCACAAATTCTATCAGTCAATAATTTTTCAGGAATTTGGATTTGAAAGACTTGTTTTAAGATATTTGCATAGGTTTCAGAGTTTTCATTTTTTGAAGAAAAAATCCACACATACTCGTATCTTGTTGCTTGGTCAACCACAATGTGCAAAATGTTTTTGTAGAATTAAAATAATTGAAACCTCTCTCTCTCTCTCTCCAACAATACTCAAAAATATAAATTCAAAAGGTTTACTGGTAGGTAGGGCTTGTTGCAGAAACCCAAATTTCTTTTGTTTCCTTTTTTTCGTTAAGCTGAAATACCATGCAATGTTTAACAAATTCACTAATATCATTTGTAATGTTAGGCCAATAGTATTGAAGCGCAATTAAATTCAACATTTTTGAACACCAGGATGAACAAACTGTTCATGAACTTGATTAACAGTTTTAATCTTAATGAAAATGAAATAACTATTTTATGTAAATTTTTATTTTTAATTACTATTACATCTTTGACCTCATGGTATTTAGGTCCGCAAAGATTATAATTTTTTATGATTTTTAATTTCATTAATGTCAAGCAAATGACTTGAATGTTGAAGATGATGAGCAACCGGATGCCTGGATAACAAATCTGGTTCAATGTTAGTAGAGAACCCTTTAAATATTTAATTTCATAATCATACATACTTAGCTATAACGACTAGCGGAATAATCGACCTCTTAAATTTTTAACATTTTTAGCCAAACAAGAGCTGCATGGTCAGTATGTATGATAATTTTCTGACCATGTAGGTAGTAATAAACTTTATCTAAAGCAACTATTATTGCAAGACATTCTAACTCAGTTATAGCATAAGTTTTTTCGTAGTCTCTTAAGGTTCTAGAATGATAAGAAATTGGGTGTAACACATTTGAGGCATTAGGTTGTTTCAACACAGCTCCAACACTCTTTTGTAATCCATCAACAAAAGCATCACAAGTTAAATCAGAATCATATAAATGTAAAATTGGTTTTGTTCTTAAACTTTCTTTTAGTTTTTCAAATACATTTTGACATTCATCAGTCCAATTAAATTTCATATCTTTTTTAAAAACATATTTAATGGATATCTCTAAGGTCAGGATAATCAGGAATAAACTTATGATACACATTTATTCAACCCAAGAACTTTTAAAGTTTTTTTTACATTATTTGGCGGCTTCAACTTATTGATAATGCCCATATTAGTACTGTTTAGAGAGAGTAACCGTACCTTCTTGTATTTCATAACCCAGAAAGTTGATTTTAGTTTGTGCATAGACACTTTGATAGCTTCAATTTAAAATTTTCTTTTTTGCAAATGTCCAAAATTGTCCTAAGATGATTCCAATGTTCTTTTTATGACGAAGAAAAGACTATGATATCTTCAAAACAATTGCAAGCAAAATCAATTTTATACTTAAATAATATTCTTTGAATTAATCTATTAAAAATTGCAGGAGTACCCTAATTCAAAATTCTGCAGCATTCATATAAGCCAGAGTTAGTGCAGAAAGCGAGTTTCTCAGTATATTTTGAGTGAATGAGTGCATGCCAATAACCGGAAGCTAAGTCTAAAGAGGAAAAAGATTTTGTTTGAGCTAATTTGTCTAATAAACTATCCATAATAGGTAATGATTCAGAATCCGATTTACATAGAGTATTTATTTTCATAAGTCTATACAAAGTCTGTTCTTTTTACCTTCATCACGTTTAAAAGCTAAAGTTACTGGCACTGAATAGGGACTATTACTTGATTTAATTAATCCAGCTTGCAATAATTTTACAACTTAACTCTTAATTTATTTTTCCTGAATAGGAGAAGTACCATAAGGTATGAGAGATGAACTGATAAGTCAGATTTGAGTATACTTCTTTTAGGTTCAACTCTTAATTGACCTACATCATACTTGCCCTTAGAAAAAATTGAATCATAATGGGAAAGTACTTTTCTTAACACACACCTATTCTCTATGACAATCTGCGGTATAACATTTTGATCCTCAGAGATCTGAGAATGAGGAGAAGTTACCTTTGTTTACTCGTTTATTTATAAGGAATATTTTTGTTCATTTTGTATTTATTAATTTTATTTACAATATTTCCATTTTGTTTTATTTGTAGATGACTGCAGTCAATAGTAAGTTTAAATTTTGATAGTTCTGGCAGTCCAAGTATAAGATAGGGTAAAGTGTGCTCTATAACATACATCGTTACTAATTTAGAAACACAACACCTATTTTTAGATAAAATGAACATATCTTACTTAAATTAATTGATTGATTGAATATTAACGTCGCAATGTTCAGCTACACGAGGGCTTCTGGTGACGGACCACGTAATTTTGCACCATGGTTAAGTGACGTGGACGACACCTGAGGTTGCACACCCTCTCCTAACCACCACACCACACCAACAGAAGGACGTTTAGGCTTTCGACAGATATAACGTGCATCGCTGCCCTACACGGTGGGTCTTTAGTGGTACTGGGCTCGAACTCGTGACTAGGCAAGCCACGATCCGATACCTATACCACTCGGCTACCGTGGTCACTCAAATTAATTGTACCCTGGAATTGTTGTACAGTTATGCTTTGAGCATTTTTCTTTTTTATTGGTGTTTACTTACAAAATGATGAGGTATAATGGAGATAGTTGAACTGGTATCACACAAAAATACATGGTAAGGATTTCTTTTTAATGTATCCATATATTTCTGATAATTTTCAAATTTGGGATTCTTCGGTTGGAGGGTCAACATTTAGTTGTATTGGTATTTGAAGGGGTACTTGTATTGCCGAGAGTTTGAAAGGATTAGTTTGAGCCCAATGATATGCATTTTGATTTCCATGGCATTTGCAAAATCTACACGGGTTAGGTGGTAAGTTATTCTGAAAGTGCATTTTCGGACTGTTTGATGCTCTAGGACAGGGGCGGCGAACATTTTTGGGTCAACGTGCCATTTTTTCTAAAAAAACGTTTAATGAGTTATAGGCGTGCCATCAAATAATTTTGACTTGTGATTATTGAAGAACTAATAAAACTAAATACGAACAAATCAAAATTCTTTTATTTAATACGAAAAAAAAAAAATTTGCACTGCATACTAGTGAATGTTTTAATTATACTTGGAATTTAAATTAAAATAACATTAGTGCGATTTCTGCTGTTGTAGATTAGATGACAAATAACTTATATCAGGATTATAAGATGTTACTTTTAGTAGAATACATGCTGAATTAGAGTCGTCTGTTAAACAATTTCTAAGCGAGTCTTTGATGTTATTTATCTCTGAAAATAATGACTCGCAGGCATAGGTAGATAAAAATATGGTTAAAATAGCATACGCCAACTTCTTCAAACAGTGAAATGCGTCTGGAATCGAATTCCATGTTTCCAAAATTTCGTTATTGGTATTTTTACTTATATTGCTTGTCAATCTTTCTGCTTCAATCAATTGCAACTTTTTCCTTGTTTCAATAAACTTTTGAATCCATATTGAACTAGACTGGTTGATTGATTGAATATTAACGTCGCACTGTTCAGCTACACGAGGGCTTTTGGCGACGGACCACTGAACTAGACTGGAAATCAATCAGTTAAATTTCAAGTTCTTCAATTTCCAACCAATTGAATTGAGACAAGTTCAGTTTATCAAACGAAATCACATCAGGGAATGTAATAAATTTGAACGTTTCCGATAATTCCTTGAACTGAGAAAATCTCGCTGAAAATTCTTTGATTAAAGAATCCATTATGGAAATAAAGTCATCAATAACTTTTTCTTCATTTCGTTTCTCTTGGGCATCTAAATCTTTGATATTTTTTGAAGTTTGGGAAGTACTTGTAGTTTTTTGCAATAATATCGTTTCTGAAAACATATAGTTTAGCTTCAAAAGCGTGCATGAGATTCATCATGACAATAACTGTTTTATTCGGGCCTTGAAGCTTTATGTTCAATTCATTGAAATGTTGGCATATGTCTGTAAAAAACCTCAATTTTAAAAGCCACATAATATCCATTAACTGTGGATATTGTTCAACTTTGCTCTCATTTTGTAGAAACAGTCTGATTTCTTCCAAGCAATCAACAAATCTTTGAAGTACGTTCCCGCGGCTCAACCAGCGAACATTGTTATACATTATTAAGCCATTATACACCGAATTGACTTCATCCAACAAAACATCAAATTTTCGTTTATTTAAATCCTGCGACGATATGACGTTGACTATTTTTGTGACTAAAGTTATTACATTATCAAGAGATGTTAAACCACTCTTTGCACATAAGGCTTGTTGGTGAATAATGCAGTGGCATTCAAGAATCGAATGTCCTACGTATGTTTTAAATAAAAAAATGAAACCATTTTTTTTTTGCCTACCATATTTGGAGCACCATCAGTGGTTACTGAAACAATTTTTTTCAAATCAATTTTTTTCTCAGCAAGTGAATTTCTTACTGCCGTACAAATATCTGTGCCCTTTGTAGTTGTTAACAACGATGTTATCGCAATTAATTCTTCCTTAATGATGTTTCCTACACAATATCGAGCAAAGTCAGCTAAACGTGCCGATTTAGTAATGTCAATACTTTCGTCAAGCCATAGCGATATAAAAGGAGCGGAGTTAATGTCATTTTTTTGTTGATCTGTGACATTTTCTGCCAATTTCAAGTTTCTATCTTTCATTGTGTTTCTAGATAGAGAAACATCTTTGATGCGCTGAATTATCTTATCTTTATTATCAAAATCATCAAAAAGTGAGGACGCACATGCCAACCAAGCTTCCTTCAAAAACTCTCCCTCTTGAAAAGGTTTACCATGCAATGGCATTTGCAGCCGAGTAACTTGCCGCAATTGTGTGACAATTTTTGCTTACATATTTAAACATAGACGTCGACTGTTTATTTCTGTCTTTTATTGCACTTACAATTAATTCGTTTTGCTCTGGTTCGCTTTTTTTACAAAAGGATTTGTGATTTGTTTCAAAATGCCGTTTTACAGACGATGTTCTGCATACCACTGTTCCAGAACATAAAACACACACCGCTTTGTTGCCTTTATTGATCATGCCATATTTCTCAGCCCACCAAGTTTGAAATTCTCTGCTACATTTACTATCTTGCACTTTTTGTTTTTTTGTTGAACTAGCCCTGTTAAATAGCAGTTAAAAATCGTAAATTTAACACAAAACTTTAAATGTACAGTTGTGTCGTTGAAATTGACTATTCTACGTGCTCTCGCTTGATTCCCCCCGCCAAAAACCCTTTTTACTGACTGCGCACGACAGCGAGCTCCTGGGCAGATTTATTTGTTTTTAAGAAATTGAGTGCTTGTATGAGATTTATGTAGTGTCTGCTTTTTTGCTTTTGTCTCAGGTCATTAAATGTTTTAAAAGTAAAAAGCAGTGAGAGTTATTTTACCAATTAGACTTACTAGACAAGAATTAGATCATATTAATAAATTAGATGTATACAAGCTGAACTATTAATATAAACGTTAGAATCTGTTTTTTAAACAACTTGAATATATTTAGTAATAGTTACATGCACACACTATGCGTAGATAAACTTTGCATGATTAGCAATTTATAATATACGAAGTATTTACGCAAGACATAACAAACGCGTCTGCTCCCCAACTTGTCGGCGTCGCGAGGGATCACTCGCGTTTGTTCATAATACTTAATAGTAAACTTATTTATTTTAAGCTAAAATGCAGATCGTTTTTGATCGATGGCGTGCTTAAAATATTCTGTCGCGTGCCATTGGTTCGCCATCCCTGCTCTAGGAGTTTTGTTGGAAACCTGGCTTTGTGCAAACTTATTTGACCTAAAATGTCTAGGTTTCCAATTCTAGTAGTTTTCCCTAGAAGCATTAAATATTGGGGCTCTAGAGTTACTAGGATTTTCAATTTTGTTCTGTTCACTGTTTTGAATTTTTAATAATCTAGTCGCGGTTACTTCCATTCTGTTGGGTTACTAGGATGATTTATATTGAGTAACTGCATTATATTAATGGGTAAGCCATCTGTTAATCCTTCTTATACCGTAGATGTGGGTAAATGAAATTGTCTGCCAATTTCCAACTTTTCATGGAAGTATTGAGCAATTTCCTTTCCATTAAATTTTTTTTTTCGAGAAATCTCTTAAACTAGTAATTGATGGCGCAAGATATTTTTCTGTTAAGAAAAAAGTGAATTCCTCCCGATTTTTAATTTTATAATAACAATTAATATAATCCGTTAAGGCAATGTTCTTTAAATAGTTAGAATCATCTAGGTTCAACTTTTGATATTTATTATTGAAGTATTTTAACCATGAAATTTCTTGCAGTGACTTGTTTGAATCAAAAGTTATTAATGGAATTGGTTGATTGAATTGGTTTTCTGAAGTTTTAGCTTTTGATGTATCACTTGTTTCCGTCATATGTGTTTTTTTACCACCAAATAACTGAATAAAAAGTTTAAGAATAGATTGAATGAAAACAAAATTTACACCGAAATGCAGTATCAAAAAGTTTTACATATAAACAAATTATCACAATTAAAAATAATTATACGCAAAGAAAATCAATGCAATTCCAAAAAATACGTATAACAAAATATAAGAAATCAAATAAATATACCAAATCAAATAAATATACCAAAATATACCAAATCAAATAAATATACCAAAATATACCAAATCAAATAAATATATCAGAATATACCAAACCAAACATTAACTTGTTAAAACTTAATTATGAATGCCACTCACTTATAATAAATTAACTATAATAGAATTCTAAGTAATTTTTTTACGATTTTAAAATAACTAAACTTACGAACTTGAATCACTGGAATCCATACATGTCACAAAATTTTAGCAATTGAAGAGCAAGCACATTGAAGAATCCCTTTATTTTTCAAAATGAAGAGTTTCAAAAGTTTTCCTTTTTACTTTTTACATTACACACACTTTTTAGAATTTGAAGAAACGTACTTGTAGATTTCTGTTCTGTTGATTATCACAATGAAGTTTTTAAAGAAACTTTCCTCACACGCAAACACCCGATTTGACTTCTGATGGTTTTCAAAACGAAGCTTTTGACGAAACATTCTTTTAAATAAATTGTATTCCGAACTATGTAGCTGTATATTTTTTTCATTCATGTTTCACTACAATTTAATTTTTGAAGCTGTTATTTTTATACCCGTCACGTGTGTAACCAGATAAGTCGCGTGTATTGCATCCTATCGGCTATTATCATGTATTGGAGTAATTCTTAGATTGACAGGAGAAATGCAACGTGCAGCCGTTTGCCATATTATATTTTATTTCAATATTCAGCGAAGCAGTCTGCCCTCCAAGCCATGACAAAACGAGCCCTATTTTCAGCGTCCACAGGAGCCAGTGCGTCGTTGGTTCACGTGGCTCTTTATAAGTTCGCCGGGGTCGAAGTCAAAGTCCTTATGCGGGAGGCGGGTTGAGTTGTTCTGGTAGGTTTTACCCCAACTGACACTTGTAGGATTGGGGATTCATCATATATATATATATATATATAGATATATATCAAATATTCTTTCATGAGGGCTTACAAAATACTTCTTTTATTCATATTCTCAACTTCAAATAAGTTTTTAAGCTTGTAGTGGATGTTAGTACAGTTTTTTTAAATATAAATCATCAGTTCAAAATGTAGTTAATGGCTTAATAGCGACAAGCAAAAATAATAGTCCAACACCACATACAAAAAGGAAAATCAGTCGTTTAGTCCTTGTAGTGCTTTGGACTTTTAATCCAAAGGTCGTGGATTCAAATCCCACATGAGAGGGTCTATTATCTAAGAATGTAATTTATTTTTACAATACTTTATTGGAATAATTAAATTTAATCAATGAAGAAATAGTAATGAAAAAGTAAGAATAGTCCAACCCCATATTTTAAAAGGATAATGGTAAATTGCAAGGAAAATCACGTTATAATTTGCCTCTTAATATTGAGATTATGTGATATGTTTATACATATTTATATTAATTGTAATATTTGATAAAAAGTAACTAAAATAAATTTTTTCTGTATTACTTAAGTAGGAATAGATTTGAAAAAAAATATGTGTATTACTTGTTCTTCATTAATTTGCTTATTATTTTGTTTTTAGTGTAAATGCTGTAAACCTTTTTCTTACGCCATCGAATGCTAGCGAAACTGGTAACCGGTTTGTTAAGTTGGCAAATGTACCATTGGCACTTATGGTGACTACCATTTCAATTAAATACTGATTCCACTAAAAGTTCTTCTAGAGGTAGGTTGAATATAAGTCAAACATGAATTTTTAAGGTGTTCCTATTTTTTTGTCGATTAGAAAGAGCTTGTTATGTCGTCGTTAAAATGTGACGGTTCGTTAACGGTGGCCTCAATATTTGAGATAACATGCATAATGTCTTTGAAATAGCTCAATTGAAACTTATGTAGTATTTCTGGGAAATTAAAAGACATAGTTATATAAGACAGCCTGTATCACGCAAATTTTAAACCATAACAGATCTATGGAATAAATGAAATAATTTTAATCACTACTGTATTAGAATAAATTGAATGCGATGAAGAACAGGGATAGTTAGCAAGTAAATGTTAATCCATGCTTACTTCAAAAACTGAATTCTATTTTATAATGCGGTAAGTGAAAAAATGTTAGAGAAAGTTTTTTTATATTATTTTTAATTAGTGTCCTCGAATTGTAAATGGATTCATTTAAAACATTTTTTGAACCATTTTCTCTAGAACTTTCAGAAAAATCTAAAGAAGTTATAAATATTTAAGAGTAATTTTGAAAGAAGTTAAATAAATTAAACAAATGAAATAGTTTTATATGTTTAAAGAAATAAAATTTAAATATAAATTCAAACAAATTGAAGAAAAAAAGGTTTTTCTCGTCATAAGAATTTTTCTATATTTTTAAAAGAGAACTGTACGAAGCTTTCGCTTCATAAATATTTGAAGTCTTAAATATATTAAAAAGCATTGAAATTAAATTACACGCAACCCTTTTTAACACGATTGTGAAATAACAAGATACACAAATTTAAAGGGGTTTTTTTTACAAGAATTTTCTTGTTCTTACATGAATTCTAAAACATTTGGGAATTCGTACCCGTTTAATTCGAACTATTTCATTGAATTTATGACCATTCATTATAATAAAGAAGTGGATATTGAGAAATCTCTCTCTCTCTCTAAATTTTTATATTAGCAGCTGATTTAATTCGCGAAAACTAGAGATTTGCTGCAAGTATGAGAAATTACATTCACCTACTCATGATCCTGACATAGAGCGTGAACTGAAATTTCAACTAAATCATAAATTTTGTGCAGCAAAATATCTACAAATATAAACTACTTTAGGAAAACAATAATAATATTGATAATATTAAAAAAATAACGTTAAAAGCAGACTTTGTAATGAAAAAGAAAATGAGGCCGTTAATAACGAACGAAGTACTTCATTTGAATGTAAGCTGATAGTAACATTTGATAGTAAGTAGTTTTAGTTATAATTTCAATACGAATTTTTATATGTATGTACTTATGGAATGAATTTTTCCTGTGCACTAAATTTTAATTTGTTTCTTAATAAAAAGGAATAGTGTTTGTTTTAAAATTATGTCACACATTAATTAATTTTATTACATTTTTGTACTATTTTTTGGGAAAAAAGCTAGAAGGTTTTCATTCTACACTTTTTTATTAATGTCTTGGAGCATATCGCCAAATTTACCATACGCCAAATATATTTTTGACACGACTATTTTTGCACGGTTTTTTAAGGAATGTAAATACCTTGTAACAAAGAAGAGTTGAGTGTATAAATTTAGGTATTTTTTCATTCAATAGATGCTTCACCATTCGGATATGTGGGTATAGAATTCACATTCCGGTTTTTAGACAACACTTAATATATTTTCCATTCAGTTACGTTCAGTTTAATTTCAGAAACAGTTGTTGCGTATCTCGCTATACTGTAATACATCTCAATTCTAATAATGCTTGCTTGTATTTTGCTGTAATGACATTTTACTTGCATGTCGCGAGTTCAAACCTAGTACCCTTGAAGACATACCTTATAGTGGAGACCGATGAACGTCGATATACGTAAGGTTCAAAAGCCCTCTAGTTGGTGTAAAAGTTAGAAAAAAAGAGAGATTGAGCTCATCTGTCGTCCTCGATATTTCGACAAGATCCAAATTTGCGTGGTCCGACATCATTAGCTCTAGTTTTGCTTTTTATTACGACGATAATATAATCCTCACTCTCACCCGCTATGTTTGTTTGGGGTGTCAAATTTATATGTTTCATCTTCTTATTAGTATTCTTGAATTAATCTCTGAGACAATTAATCTTCAATCACTAGTTGAAGTTGAATTTCAAAGGAGACTGGATCGATGACTCGATCATCCGCTCTCTATCTTGAAGCAACGATATTGCTGGTGTTATTAGCTTGGCTTGTTGGAGGAGGAGTGGCTTCATTAAGGTAAGAATCAATGGGGTAGCTGGTTTTGGATATTGAGAGTGAGCATTGCTATTGGTTGTAGAGTAAGCTTGCGGTGACTGCCCTTCTCATAGAAAAAATTTAGTTATTGAGATGAGAAAACTATTGAGATAAAAATACTGAAACGGAGAAATTAAAATTAGAAAGAGAAAATTAAAGATCTAGAAGTGATTCTACAAGTAGAAAAGTTTTCTTTCCATCGTCTTTGGATGCTTTAAGAGCTAAAAGTAGTTGCAGTAAATTTGGCATTTTATTAACAAGATCGGAAAGGGTTTTAAAAAGTTCCATTAAACTTGAAATTTCTGAAATAATTGTTTCTGGTGTAGATGAATGATGGGATTGACTTTGTTTTGTTTTACTATTATTTTCATTTAAGTTTGAGAACTTGATATTATTTTTATTTCCGCAAACAATATTACTGAAGGAAATTACTTCAATAAAATTGTTGCTAGAAAAAATTATCTTCAATTCCTTCGAAACAAATTTTCTTATATAAATATTCAACAATCCTAAAGTAAATGTAAGTATGTAAAAAAGTTGTAAAAAGTACGAATGTTTACAAAAAATCTATTAAATATTTGGAACTATAAGCAAATAAATTAAATCTATGTAATAGGAATTTTTATGAACATTTAATTCTCTTAAAAATAAAATTTGAACATGTTCGAAGTACAGATATATTGCTATTGTTGTAGTTGTCTTTAATTCCACCTGTCTGGCGCAGTCAGATCGAAGCTCACGAAATTCATCGTGGCAAGGGGCTAGAATTACGCCTGTCGTTGGCCTTGGCCTTGAGCACCATACAGGCGACAGTACAATTTAGCTTAGACTACAGATCTATACTCAGGTGTATTAAAAGTTTAAAAATCTTTTAACGGCATTACTTTATCATTTTGATTCTCACTTTAAAATTAATATATAGAGCTAGAGTTTTAGTTGTACTCTTAAAGTAAACTATAGTTTTTTTAGGAGAGAGAACCTGGGATTTTTTTTTTAAATTCCCTACAAAATTAAACACAATAAGCAAAACTACATAACATTGATATAGTATTCCTTTAAATATTAGTGGCATGAAGTAAAAATAATTTTGCTGCATTTTTTATCAAAATTTTGACACTTATCATGAAGCAACTGTACATTATGTTTCAGTCAAAGTATTTTCTATCATTCACAACTTTTCTTTCCCTGTTTTCAAGTAACACATGGAAACCTCTTCATCTTTTCAGTTTATCCACTAATCAACCTAAGTTTCAGTATTTTGAATTTTATTAAAATGCAGCAAAGAAAGGTCATGTGCTATCGTCACATAAAGAGAATATAATAAAAAAGGGCAATAACTGTTGAAGACAGCGGGTATTGTAGGACTTATCAATTGAGTGTGTCTAAGTTGATGTTGACTGGTACCACAATCAAATGACGAGATTTATCAATTAGTAAGATATGTTTCTTATGTTTGGAGTAGTAGCTTTTGCTTTTTTGCCTCAATTTCTATTCTGTACCCAGTTAATTGTTTTTGGTATCGAACCCCAGTAATAGTTTTGTTCAATTTGAGCAACTCCTAATACTCAGGGACAATCTGATCCCCCACAACATGATATTCTTTTCATGTATATTATGCTGTTGAAGCCAGGCCACATAGTTCCCATGATTTATTCTTATGTGGGTTGTTGCACCGGTTTCATTTCTCTTAACCAAATGCTAAATGATGCAAATAACTATTTCGTTCATACCTGGGAATCAGAGTTTCAGATGTGTAAAATCAACATTTAACGTTTCTCGCCTTCTTTCAATTCATTTCCTCAGTTTCATAAATCTTTCTCAACAATTTTACTCGATGGGAAACTACTATTCGGATGACTCCTAATCCAAGTACAAGTTTTTCCTGTAATTGAATTTCCCATGAATCTTCCTGCAGTTATCTTCCACTACGTTTGAAACCATTTACGTCAAAATCTGCATTTTTAAACATTCTCAACCACTCACAGAAAGCTGGCTCAACAAATGCTTCTACAAACTATGGATGCGCCCAAACTGTAACTTTCTTCAAATTAAAGATAAAATTATTTATCCCCGCTGATGGCACTTATTGGGCTCAAACCTCAATATTTTCACACGAAAAGTTTTACTTAATTTGTAAATAATTGAAGGTTATTGTTTTGCCAGGTGTCCAACTTTACGATATGATGTTGTAAATCTCAACCGTACTCGTTGATGATGCCCTTTATTTTTAGTGGTGGAAAATTACTGGCAATAACTGTGTTTATGTATTCCATATTTTCAGACATTTTAAACAGTTAACTGTAATTGACGAGTATACTCGTCATGGAGAAGTTGCAGGATTTTGTGCCATAACGAGTATACTCGTCATGCGTTAAAAGTAGTGACCATCGGCTATTTGAATTGTAAGTTTTGAGATAAACAGAACGTATTCTTAAGTGTCAAGTTGTTTAAAATATTTTGAGGCCAAGCCAGTTAAAACAAACAAATAAAAAATATTAAAATTTTAAGAATACACGTGCATCCCCGTATGCACCAGTCGAAGTACCGTAAAAGTTCGCATAACGAATTTATTTATGAGCGATGATAATGATTTTAGGTATTAGCATAAAAGGGGCAAAGGAAAAAGTTTGAAACTTGATTTATAATAGGGTTCTTTCAGTTATGGTCAGCCATGGAAACAACAATAATGTTTAAATTCGTACCTTTATATATGTTAAATTTTTCTTACTTTTTTCGAGTAATATGTGTGCAATATATGTTTATGTTAACAAAATAAATAAATATTTTTACTAAAACTGGCAATTTTAGAAAATAAATCCATGTTTTTGATCCAATATTTTAACGGCGACACGTACTCTATGATTGACGAGTATACTCGTCATCTCTTGGTTCCCGTGAAATACAGTTACGTGCTCTCAAACAAAGGCGCCCCAATTAACTGGATAAATAACTTTTTCTTCTAAATCTGATTTCACATGGATTGATCATCTTAAAATTTAACTGATAACTGTACAACATTGTAAAAAATTCTTTTAATCAAAAATCTTTTACGACTAATCCTAAGCGATTAATCATATCGATGAACCGAGTTTAGTGGAGTTTTTATCTAACACACAGTAATATTATTTTAATAGTATAGGAGATAAATATTTATTATTCAAATTTTATTTATAGCATTATTCACGATAAAATTTTAAATTAAAATGAAGTAGCTAAAGCTGTGATATCCTCTGGATTGGGTATATCCTCTCCTCAACATCCACGCAACTTATGTCTGAGAGAACGAAAGATGAACACTAAACTCTGCCATAATAAAATTAGGTTATGATCTTAATTTATATATGCAATACAACAACCCTGCACTTGGAGGCATATGATCAGGAGTGATGCGACGCAAACCGTAATTCTGATAGCTAGCCCAATTTTCCACTGAATTTATATTAATAGATTATTTACTAACTTATAATAGTATCCGCTCTATTCTTAAAGCTTAAGCAAACAAGCGTGCCGCTATTTCCTTGGCGAACAGCTACGGTCCGTAAATCGTCAATTTATCCTTCAATCTCCATTGCTCTGACTAAGGCATCTGGTCTAAGATCCACTTTAGCTTATCTTCACTGGCACCCTTAAACCGACTCACCCAACTAACAGAATAAAATAACGCTCTTCTCCTAGAACTTTGCCTCACTTCACTTTGCTCACTTAAAGCTCGTCCTGAATACTAAAGTTCCAATTTATATGATTCTTAATCTGCATAATCACGCTCTCTTCTTGGGTTGGTTGGAAAGAATTGCTATTCTCACCCCAAAGAAATCCTAAGAGGAATTATAGAAGTAATTACGATAAAGCCCCATCACAATCCCCTCCAAGAAAAAAAAACGTGATTTATTCGAGAGTCTTAACGGCTCGAAAGAAATTACGTTAAAAATTTTACATTTAAATTTTCGCCGAAATCTCTAAATCGAAAAGAGTAACAATGACTCTACTAAAATAAATACACCGAAGTTATCATTCTTTAAATTTTTAATCACTCCACTCATGATCATTTTATCGTTACATAATTTACAAAGGTGTACTCCATTTGGGCAACGGACCTATGGAAAAAAACCCTTTTACTAATAGGACCATAAAAAAAAACTGGCCGTACAAAACCCGAACCTTAAATATTCTAACAGACACTTTTTCATCTTCTAAATATATTTCACTCCTTTACAGAGCCTTCTGGATTCTGTGAGAACAAATCCAACCTAAAAAATCTGTGCTTCTTCAAAACATCAGGGTCAGCCATCCTGAAATGAAAACTCTTGCTGTACAACAATATTTTCCGCACATTACCATTATATATATATATATATATATGTATTATACATTGTACACATATTTCAAATCACGAATCAAATATAAGCTTTATAGCTGACGCAATAACACAGGCGTGTGTTCGACAGTGATTGGGCTCTTCGTTGCTTAAAGGCGAAGGTTGTTCAAGGTTGATTGTTGATTATTCGTTGATAGCCGATTGAGGCTTTGAACTGAAAGGTCGCACTCTGCATGAGCTCCGCACTCAGTCACTGAAGCAGCACAAACTGACTTACAAATCGCCCTTTTTAGGGCTGAAAGGATTTGTAGTCAGCTTTCTTTACTCACTACGTTCGATACTACCCCAACCGACCCGGAACGAAAATGGCAATTGCTTTAGACGAAATGGATCTGTCCCCGCCGCACTCTCAACTAGCCACACCCTACAGTAACGTCATGACCGAGGAAACACCGTGCCAACGGCTTGTACGGACAACTTCTAACATCAAACGTTTCCCCAACACACGAGACGGATACAAGCAGATACTGACGTCACTTGAAAGCGACGCAAACCAGGATCCTACCAATGACCTCTACGTAAAAATCCAGAAAGAATACGAAGAGATTTCTGCTCTACTTGAAAATGGGGTGAGTGATTTTGGCTCTCTTCCACGTTGCACCACCATGGGCTGCCCACTTCACACTTCACACGATAACTCACCAAGTAAATTTCAAACTAGCTCACCTACACACACAAAAAAACGTAACAATGAAGGGTTTATCTCTCCAAAACAAACAGCAAAACGTGTCTTACTTGAAAACCCAAGCTTCCACACAAAATAACTTGGAAAATCGATTCTCCTTACCTACTACAATAAATTCAAGTGAATTCCCAACACTTCCCACTTCACAACAAACAACATCTCAACAAAATGCACAAGCTGGAGGGACAACCTCGTCCTCCACTGCCGCAAACATGAACACCACTCAAACTGGAGTGACACCCTCGTCGCAAAATCCCGGACTCACCAACACATCTACACAAGGAGTTCAATCTAGAGTGACACCCTCGTTCACTGAAAATAATACACCCAAGGTACCACTGCCACTCTCGGTCATGCTTTTCATCACGAAACACTACCGCGAACAATTAAAAACTTTAAAAATGATATTCCCTAATCTACGCACAAAAACTACTGGTGAATTTCTAAAATTATACACAAATAATCATGAGGAATACCACTCACTTAAGGAACCCATAAAGCAGCTATATATTCAATTCTACGTAATTACAGCAAAAAATGACAGACCAATTAAGGGCAGTCGGTAGGGTAGACCCCTTTTAAAAATCGATTTTGAGATTTTGATATTTCTATAAACCCCTAATCGGGAGCTTTCCATTGATATAACATACAAGCCGTTATATGAATTAGAAGTACTTTAAAATGATTTTTAAAAAATAATCAGCTTATGAACCACGCCCATTTGACAGATAGAAATGTAAACATTGTCTTTTTAAATCTGGAGCAAAGTTGCAAAGCCTCAATTTATTTTTATTATTACGCAATAGATACTTGTATAGTAACTGCAAATTTAACTGTGTTAGATATGCAAAAAAAATTCTGAGAAATTTTGAAACGTGGTTTTAATTTGGATGTTATATTTAATATTTAGTGATTTTACCTAAATTTAAACCTGTTCTTCACTTTAAATTTAGTTTAAATAAGTAATAATAACTAAATAAAACTTTAAAAGGCTTAGAAAAACGCTAAAAGTATTTCAAAAATATTTGAAGTTTTTGGATACTTGAAAAATTTGGATTAAATTCAATACAAAGGTAAGATTTTTTTATAAAAATTTCTGTTTTCAAAAACCTTTTTTTTAAATTGTGTAAATTTACTGTATGCATGTTTGAAATTTATATTTTTAAAATTGTGTAAATTTACTGTGTGTATGTTTCTTAAATGCAATTGTGTATACTTAAGTGACATTTTTGAAAGATTCTTAAAACATTTAAATATAAAACAGTTATCATAACAAAAAAATGACAATTTTTAATAAATTCATAATAATAATTGTTCGGAGAACTAAAAGTTTGTCTTTGAAAAAACTAATTATTATATTTAAAAAAAATTCACTTCAGTATAAATATAATGTCTAATTAATATAAATAAAAATTTGAGTCTTTATGTTTAATAGTTTCTGAGAAAAAGGTATGAGATGATACATTAAATGTCATGTTTGTTGTCTTTGAGAGAAGCTTGTTACATACATAAAAATACATAAATTTCATGTTTAAGAACATAGAAACAGTTTTGTTTTGTCTGTTTTAGAAATAATTTGTGCAGTTTAAAGTAACTTTTGAAGTTTTAAACTTAGAAACTGTCTGCAACAACAAGATCTAATGACAATATGTTACGAAACCTTAACGAAAACTGAAGAAACGTCGTATAATTAGGTATTTTTTAAATACCATCTCAAATTCACACCAAAACCATATTGATATATTTTCACATATTTATGAAGCTTTCTGTTCAAATTTGATATGTGTAATGTATGAAAGTTACAAATTGTTTAAAAATTCATTCAGTATTTGAAAATATTTGATGTTTCTTCGTTAAAAAAACTGAAAAATACTGTTCTGGGCAATATAAGACTTTGTTTATTATTTTATGCAAAATAAAGTGCAAAGATGCTAATGTTTAATAAAATGGGACAAATACATGCTGTAATTCATGATTTTTGTTATAAAATGGCCCTTTATAGTAAAAATTCAATTTGTTCTAAAATGATGTTTTTAAAACTGTATTTTCATCTTTTTTTCAGAATATAAGGTATAAATGTGCATAAATTTTTTCAACTTATGTTACTGATATGTAACCATATATATATTCCTGTGAGTGTTTTGAGGAGTTTCCCAAAATATTTGACTGGAGTCCATACATCGTGCCAAAAAAATGTCAATTTTTTTTTAAATTAATAGTGTAATTTTATGTTTGAGAAAACTAAACAATATATTTTAAATATTTCACTTCATTGCAAATATTATTGTTTATTTATTGTTAAGAGAAGTTTTTAAGCTTTAATATTCAAAGGGATTTCAATAATAGCTATCTAATTGTAATTCAGATGTGTAATGCTTTTTGCCGTTGCGAGAAGCTTGTTGCATGCATAAAAATACACAAATTTCATGTTTAAAAACACAAAAACAGTTTTATTTTTGACTTTTTTTAAAAATCTTTTGTACAGTTTAGAGAAAATTTTGAATTTTGAAACTTTTAGAAATTGTGTTTGCATGGAAACGTACAAATCCATAATTCAATTTTTCTAATGTCGTAAAATCACATATTCCCAAATCATGACTATTACATATTTATACATGTTTAAATTAAATTTATGATGTTATAAGCTCAAATTTGATTTTTGTAATGCATTGAAGCTAAAAATTCTTCCCAGATTGTTACATAATTTTTGAAAATTGATGCAAAATGCTAAAAAGATCTTGTTGAACAAAAACTGAAAATTACAATACATGTATTTTCTGAGCATTTTAAGATTTTTTTGTTTTCTATTTTATGTTTAAAAAATTAAGAAGATACTAATGTTTAATAAAATAGGGTAAATACAGGTTGTAATTCATTATATTTGTAATTAAGTGCATTTTTACACTTAAAATGCAATTATCTCAGAATGATTGTTTTCAAACTACGTGTACCTTTTTTAAAGAATCTAAAAAATCAATATACTTGTAATTTTTACAGCACATAAATAATATGTAACTATATATAATAGAGTTACTTTCTTGGAGGTTTTCCCAAAATACTTTGCTCAGAAACAGTTATCGTAAAAAAAAATGACAATTTTCACAAATTTCAAAGCAATACTTTTACGATGAATTTTTTTGAAAAAAGTAAACAATATATTTGAAACATTTTACTGTTATTTAAATAAAAATGCCTAATTATTATACAGCCAAAATTTGAAGTTTTTATATTCATCAATTTCTAAAAAACAGGTTCATAAAATGGCTCAATTTAACATTGTCGGTATAGGCCCTACCGACTAACTTTAAGGCTTTAATCAAAGGTCTGCCCAAATCTACTCATGTTGACAAAATAAAATCGAATCTTGAAGAACAAGGTTTTGTACCTGAACGCGTCGTCCAATTAATTGGCTGAAAAACCAAAACCCCCCTCCCAGTTTACATGATATCTCTCCCTAGGAACATTACTAATGTCAAAATCTTCGACATAAAAACTCTCGGATACCTCAGTATCAGAGTAGAACCATATGAAGGTAGAGGGATTACTCAATGTTTTACATGTAATAACTTCAATCATACCTCCGAAAACTGCTACATAATTCCACGTTGCTTAAAATGTGGCGAAGCACATATTACCAGAGATTGCCCCATCAAACAAAAACTTGAGCAATTGTATTGCATGAACTGTAAATTTACGGCCAAATGGCAAACTGGCAAGGCTGTCCCTGCTACCCAAAGCCCCCAAAGGGCGCTACTACACATAAAAAAAACACCTTCACAAACATCTGCAACAGTATTGTACGACCTAACACTACATACGCGCAAGTAACTAGCACGAAACAAAACACAAATAATTACAAAAACCAACGGCAGATGGCCCCACACACTACAACCAACTTGCTGGGAATTCACGGCAAACTGGGGACATAAATTTACCTCCTATCAGCCCTGTCCCTATTCAAAATTATCCGCTGAATTAAAACAACGCTAGCATTCAGCAAACATTACAACTCGCAATTTATGCACTTACGCAAGTATCCCAAGCCTTTAACGGGGCCCCTGGGATCCGTCAAAATTTAAATCAAATATTAGCCGCTCAAGGCAACCCAAATCAGATGTATGGCCTAATATAAGCAGACTGTATTACCAATTATGTCTAGATCATCACCTATTGACCTCAGTTTGTGTTCTTGGAACGCAAACGGACTGTTGAAAAGAAGAATTGAACTCCGAATCTTCATAAAGAAGCACTCTCCTGATATTATCCTTATACAAGAAACTCACCTGAGACCTTCCCACTCTTTTAACATTGCAAACTATCATTGTTACCGTAATGACAGAATTTCGGAAGACCGCGCGGTAGGAGGCACCCTCATTTTAATCAAAAACAACATTAAACACTATAATCTTCCCACACCCCACTGCAAGCCATTGAAGCTACAGTTGCCATCATTAATTTACCAAAACACAATCCAATATCTATAGTTTCCTGCTACATTCCACCTAACTCCGAAACGAATATATTTACAATAGACCTAGAAAATCTTATACCAACAAGTAGTGACTGCATCATCTTCGGATATCTAAACGCAACGCACAGCGCATGGAACTGTACACATAACTCCACTAAAGGTAATAAACTTCTCGATTTTACAAATTTATTAAACTTAAATATTGCCTACCCGAATTCTTCTACGAGATTTGGACTCGCACCGCATATACCATTGACATTGCTATCATTCGAAATTTTTATTATCCATTCGACATTTTCACAACACCCGACCTTTCTTCTCATCACAATCCAGTTTACCTTAACTTTAAAACTCAAGACACCAATCTACTCTAAAAATCCCAGATATATTTTTACGTGTTGGTCAGAATACACAAACAATTTAAATAAAAACCTATCGCTTTTTGATTATCCTCCAAATAACATTCAAAATTCAACAGACATTGACAATAAAATCAAAAATTTCAAAAGTACAATTCTCGCGACGTACAGCCACGCCTCCCGTCCAATAGGAAATCAGCACCTCAGCTATACTCCGCCTCACATTCACCAGCTCATTCAACACAGAAACAGACTTCGCAAACAATACCACAGAACTTTAAGTCCTGCACACAAGACAGAACTCAATCGCGCACAACAACTTGTTAAAAATACACTTAAACAATACTCCATCGACTCATGGAACCAACGCTTATCTGCACTCAACACACAAGATAACAGCCTCTGGCACACACAAAAACTTTTTAAAAACAAACAATAAGCTATCCCTCCACTCGAATGCGACAGAGGAACTGCCATCACAGACACACAAAAAGAAATCTACTCGCTGACCCTCTTAAAGAAACTTTTACAGAAAACACTTACCAAAACAGAGACACGGACACGGACAATCATATTAACAATACTGTAAATACTTTCATCTCCACGTACCCTACTACCTACCTCGACCCCGTCCTGCCGGACGAAATTATTACTTATATTAAAAAATCTAGCTCTAAAAAAGCACCCGGTATAGACGGTGCTACTAATCGCATGATTAAAAACTTTCCTATCAAAGCCATATGTATATATATATATTAACTATTCTCATTAACAAAATTTTAAAATATAATTATTTCCCTTCTGTCTGAAAGGAAACTCTAAATTTTCCGATTCTAAAACCTGGTAAAAATGCTAAATTTGCAGACTCATACCGTCCCATTTCATTATTATCAACTTTAAGTAAAATTATACAGAGTACATTATTCTTTCCAGACTCAAAAATTTCATGTCTACTAATAATATAAACCCTAATCAATACGGATTCACTAAAAACCTTTCCACAATTTACCCCCTCCTTAAAATCACCGAAACTATCTCAGCAGGACTCGAGAAACATAAAACCACAAAGGCCGTTTTTCTCGATATCCAGAAAGCCTTTGATAGGGTCTGGATAAACGGCCTCACGTTCAAGCTTATCTCTTATAACTTCCCACCTTCACTCACTCATCTTATACACTCGTACATCACTAACATAACTTTTACAGTACGGATTAACGACACATATTCAGATTATAAACACACATATGCTGGAGTGGTCCAAGGTAGTTCACTTGAACCAATTCTTTTTAATTTATACTTAAACGACATCCCATCATACCCACTGACAAATATTAATATGTACGCGGATGATACCTCAATCTCTGCATGCTTCCGAAATTCCAAAACCGTCACTCTCGCCCTCAACAAACACCAAGCTTAGCTAGAAATTTTTTTCGATAAATGGAAGATCAAATTAAATGTTGAAAAGTCAGCTGCGGCTGCTTTCACATACAAAAGAACTCTACCACCACCACCTACAATGCACAATCAAATTATTCCATGGTCTCAGGAAACCAAATATCTTGGACTCATTTTTGATAATAAACTCACCTGGAAAAAACACATCACTTATGCTCGCGATAAATTCCGGAAAGTAATGTTTAAAATATACCACCTATTAAACCGGAATTCACACCTTGATTTAAATTGTAAAGTGCTTCTCTACACAGGCATTCTATATATACGTCCATTCCTCTCTTACGGATGTCCTGTATGGGGTTTAGCTGCTAAGACAAACATTAATATCTTGGATGTTGTTAAAAATACTTTAATCAGAATGATTGTCGGTGCCTGTAGGTACATGAGAAACGACGAAATTCGCAATGCAATTAAAATTCCTTCATTTAAATCACACATCCAAAAATTAGCTAAAAACTTCTTTAATTTTCTGAATAGTTCTGAAAATGTAAATATGTAAAACTTAGAAAACTATACTGCAAGAATCAAGAGGAAACGACCCAGGCGTGTACTCTTGGACTCGTATAATCCTGCCTAGCACTTAATTTATTCTTAATCATCTATTTACATCACTCTTTTAATTTATAATCATGTTTGTCTAGCATTATTTTTCAATCTTCTCATCTCCTCTCACGGCCGAGCGCTCGCCGTACTTAAGTTAAAACTGCAGCAACACCAGGAGCGGTCAATGCGTGGGAAGGTGACCACCTCGCAAACCACCCGGCTGTTTCCTTTTCTACCTCATAAATTTTCGCCCCTACTGAACATCCGTCACTACACCATTCACACTCACCCCCCCCACATAGGCAGTCATTTTTCTTGAGCCATTATCCTCACTTTTCAACAGCCAATAGGAAGACTCGCTCTTCCAGTCAGATTCCTCACTGAAAACTTTCCGAGATGTCAAGATCCATGCCTTGAAGCTCCGCCTACTGGCCTGCCACCGCTCGTCCAATTGCAATGATCTACTACCAAACATGAAAACTCAACGATCAGTCATGTCATTAAAGAGACTTTTGCCAGATACGGAATTAAGGGTTCTCTTCGAACCCAGGTGCTCGAATAAATTCCCGCAGATATTTCAAATCACAATTATTTTTAAGCATATACACATTATTTGATTTTTTGAAACAAATTCCCCTCTATACGCGCAGCGCTGTTAGTGTTATGACTAATGTTCTATCTACGCTTCGTACCCAAAACCAGATATACACTAATATTAATCACTACATAACATAATCAATACAAACATTTTTACAATAATCATTTTAAACAACGAACCCAAAGAATTATCGCATCTCAGCGAAGTCTTAAACAGCAGTAAATAAAATATATACTTACAATTGTTTTCCACACTTTGGAAGGAATTTATAAATACAAAAGTTTATTTTTCATACAGTTTGAAAAATACATGTCAACATAGTGTCAATTTTTGCAGACAAAATAAATTTTAAATAAATGTTTGACTTGCTTCTGGCAATAATTCGAATGACTCCTGTCAGTAGAAAGAATATAATGAAACGATACAGCCTGGTTCATATTTCTTTTTGTTGCTGTCGACTTCGACGAGGACTTTCAACGACGCAGTCCTTATGCTGGTTGATTCTCCTCTCATCTCCTGGCACATTTGTTGTCCAGCTTCTACTTGGACTCTGACGGCTTGATCATCTACTCCGCAGCTCCAGTTCTTGCTCCTGTCGACTCTCGCGTGTAGACTGCTGCTTGTATCTTTGATCTTTGTTGTAGGGTCTGGATTCCTGGAATCTACTTCCTCTGCACCTTAATGGTCCCCCTTGGTCCTGCATCTGTCCTCTGGAGGGTTTGGACTCAGCTGCTTTTATCACCCTGGGCCGCAAATTATACTGGCCTATATCTAGTTCTGGTATCGAGGCTTGCGCTTGCCGTAATCTTTTTTCTAGAATGAGTAGAAAAGTGAATGGGTGATGATAACCTTCTCTTTCTCTCTCTCTCTCTTATCTCCCTGTCTAATTGGACCTTTTCCACGTTTTCTCTCCAATTCCCCTGACCTTAAAGTGTGGGTTGACCTTTTCTATTTAGTACTTACGTATTACTTCATAATCGCCAACGTTCAAGACAACTCGCCAATCTGGCAATCCCAATTTTGTATGCGTTGAATTGTCAATCATGTGCTTCATTTTGTATAATGTCACCAATAGATTGCAATAGTACATACCTTTAATTCTGTACATTACTATAACATTAGACTGGCCGCAACATACCAATTTGATGTGATTTCAAATCATGCCAAAAACGAGTAGCCTACCAATATGAAATTAATATTAAGAGTATTATATTAGCCTGTTTTATCTTTCTCTCCAGTAACCTTTAATTCAATATATAGTTTTTGGGTTGTTTTTTTTATATTTTAGTACTTGCATTCTTTTCGGCGATTATGTACTGCCAATATTTTTTTACACAATGCGATGTCTTTGGCAAAATTAATCGGTGGTATTTTTCTTATATATGGTTTTTATCTGTTTTTGACAATTTTTTTAAATTTCGTTTGGTTTTTCTCTGAAATGCGAATAGCAAAATAAATATTTTACAATATATATATATATATATATATATATATATATATATATATATATATATATTGTGTTTGTACAAAAATGTTTATATTGATTTAATCAAAATATCGAGCCTTCTTTTATTTTTGATATCCTTTTAAGATTAAATTTTATGTTGTAACGATCTATATCCGGCTAAATGTTGCTGTGGCTCAGTCAGCTTTAAAATACTGGTGCACCTTAAAGTATGTCATGAGGCTTACTAAAATAATAATAAACAACAATTAAACAAATAACAGAAAAGATACTTACGTATTATTGCAATAATCACCAACTCTATTTATAACTCGCCAAGTTAGCACCCTTGATTTTTGTGTGTCGTACATGCTGAATCGGCAATTAGGTGCTTCATTTCATATGTCACCAATAGGTTGTGATAATACGCAAGCACCGAAATAATTTCAAAGTACATCAATCAGTTCATAAAATAATCAGAAACATATTATTGAGGATTCTTTAACTGAAAAAGAATTACTACATTTATTTGAATCAAAAAGCTTTCTTAAGCAAATAAAATATATCCAAATTTGATGAAATGGCTCTACTCTGGAATCCATGAAGAGGCAAAGGATTAATTTTACAATTATTTTGTGATGTATCTATCGCATTGCTATTGAGCTGTGCCTTCTACGATAATGTCAATTTTGTGTGAGCATAGTTTAAGGTTCTTAATTTAGTTTTTTAATTTTTCTCTCATTTCTCAGTGCAATTGGTGACAATTATGTTCTGTCAATTAATTTTCATTTAAAATCATAGGGAAATTGACCTCTTTGGAGTGATTTGTGCAAGTGGAATGAAATATTACGTTTCCCGTTGCATCAGAAATGAGCTATGTTGATTGATTTGCATTTGAAGCTCAATATATTTTGTTAGTATTTTTATTTTTTTTTTTCCTTTTTTAATGTTTTACAATTTTATATGTTTTAAATTTAACCTTCGTGTTTTTAAGTCAATCAGCTTCCAGAATCTGTTACATTTGGAATGTAGGCAGTCACCTTAATTATATTTTTTGATAATTTGCATTGCTGTTGTGTGAGCGATGGTGTTGATTTTGTGTGAGTATATCATAAAAGTACAAATGTCTCAATTTTTCCGTAGATCATGCAAAATTTCTAACGTACCACCAATTTGGGACTATTGCTCTAGAACACACAAAGGTATTTATATACACTCTGTCGCAAAAAAATATATGCACCCAGAAGAAATCAAGCTACAATCACGAAACTCGGCAAGAATGTAGTCTGGTAAGAGATATGCAAATGATTAAAATTTCGAAGCCAATGAGACAAGGCTAAGTGTGCTATGCGCATATTAGTTGCGCAACTGGGAGAGTTTAAAAGCATGAGTACGAGCGCCGTACGGCTATCCAAACGAATCTGATGATTTGATAGACGATATTGAGACTTAGGATGCCTCTAAGACGTAACCGGCGGCAGTACGAGCAGCTGACGGACTTTGATAGGGGCCGTATAATAAGCCTCAGAGAAGCAGGTTGGTCGAATAGACGTATCGGCCGCCACCTCGGTCGGAGCGATATGGTAGTTGCTCGGTGGATCACAGAAGGTAGAGTGTACCGTCGCGGAGGGTCAGGACGTCCCAGGAACACAAATGATCGCGAGGATCGTGCAATCAGAAGAGTGGCCACTTCGGCACCAACAACGTCGCTAGCATCGATTCAACGCCACTTACCTCCTTCCAGACATCCAGTGCCATCAAGAGAAACCATAAGGAGACGACTGACCGAAGTTGGCTTGAGGAGCCGACGTCCGCTAAGACGCTTACCACTGACCCCACATCATAGGCAGTGTCGACTGGATTTTTGCCGACCTCGGGCAACTTGAGTGTGACAGACTGGAGACGTGTCGTCTTCAGTGATGAATCCCGATTCAGTCTCAGTGCTGATGACCACCGCACACGTGTCTGGAGGCGCACCGGCCAGCGATCCGATCCGGCATTTATTGTCGAGCGGCATACAGCAATTTCACAAGGTGTGACAGTGTGGGGAGCAATTTCTTGGGACACACGATCATCTTTAGTGGTCCTTCAAGGCACTTTGACAGCTCGCAGATACGTGGACGATATTTTAACGCCGATTGTGCTACCCATGCTATCAAGTCGCCCAGGTGCCATTTATCAACAAGATAATGCTCGTCCACATACTGCGCGACTCTCCCAACAATGTCTTCAAGGATATGACGTCCTACCATGGCCTGCCAGGTCACCAGATCTTTCGCCAATAGAGCATGTCTGCGACGCGCTGGGAAGGCAACTGCAGCCGTCCCGAGATACAGGAGAATTAACTGCGCAGATGCAAAGACTATGGCAGGATCTTCCACAGGGGGTCATAAATGATCTAATTGAATCGATGCCACGCCGAATTTCGGCTTGTATAGCTGCCATAGGTGGCTTTACTACTTACTGATTTTTAACCTTTTGCAAGCTGTAACCGCTTAATAAAATGATATTTTGTTCTGAATTTTTAATCATTTGTTTATTTTCATATACACTACATGCATACCAAATTTCGTGAATGTAGCTCAATTTCTTCTGGGTGCATATATTTTTTTGCGACAGAGTGTATTAACATGACCGTAAAAAAATTGGGGGGTGCCATGCAAATCACACTTTGATATCGAAGCAACAAAGATTCTAACATTTTTTATTTGATAAAGAACCTATCAGTCAGATTTGAGTGGGCAATAGTTTAAATCTCATGTTAGCAGTTTGGTTGCGGTGATGCTAATACGCAAGTACCCACACAACAAATAATCGTCCATAAAAAAATTAGCCTATGTCTAGGTATAAGCCACCTGTTATAAAGGTAGGCCCTTAAATTTGTTGATAGCAATTGCCTGTGCTAATGGAATGGTGAATCACCAGAATTATCAACACTTTTCATACATTTTTTGCAAGAAATTCAAGTAAATATTTAAAATTTCCCTGCGTATTCTACTGAAAATATCTTCAAACCCACACACATGTAAGGTTTATATTTCTTCCCAAACTTTGTTGGAGATGAAGGAAAGCATGCACATTAAATAAATGATTGTAAACAACGCCCAAATTTGATTTTGTTGTCACATGTTGCTCATGTCATTGATGATACTTCCCAGTGTTAATGGTATTTTTAACATAGGCATTCACCTTAATTATTTTTTTTCTACATTACATTGGTATTAAGCTATTTTTTACTATAGAGTTCATTTTATATGAGTATAGTTAAATTTTTTCCCATTGCTTTCATTTAATTTTTCTCTTCATTTCTCAGAGCCGTTGGCTGGAAATGAGCTCAGCCTATTAATTTTCATTTGAATTCATATTATATAGTAAAATTGACCTCTTCAGAGTGATTTGTTTGAGTGGAAAGAAATATTCTGTTTATCATTGCGTTAGAATTGAGCTGTGTTGATTGATGTACATTTGAAGTTAAATATTTCATTAGAGAGTATTTTTAATTTGTTCTTTCTTCTTGTTCCTGATTTCTTTTTCAATATTTTGAAATCTTATGTTTTTGTTTTAACCTTTTGTTCTTTTTACGTGATGTTAATTGGCTTCAGTACATAAAAATAACCCTTTGTAGGAATTCAAATTTAGGTTACTGTATTGATGTGGCAAAAGTAGTGCAACGAGTAATTGCATAGCAAGTGAGAAAAACAGACGAACACGTGCTGAGGACGCAGAAGAGCAATATGCAACCAGACTTAAAGATGCATGTTTGCGAGCACAGCATTTGTTTTTACAATATTAGGTCTGCTAAGTCTTGACAAAAGAAATACAATAGGTTAAAAATGGCTGAAAGATATCAACAAGAAACAGCATTTCATCATCAAACATGACTTGGTGGCGAGTAATCACACGATAACAGTCACATTGTATCCCAGTGCAACCCAACAGAAGATTATTCGTTGAACCAGCATGTGTGTTCTCATCAGCGGAATTACTGAAATGTGTCATTGTTACAAGACTCTGAAATTTAAGGGAGAAACAAAAGGAATGTTTTCTACCACTGGAAAATTTAAACTGCCACAACTTGGAGAACCACCAGAGCCATTAAAAACTTTGCTTCCCAGATATAATGCAGAATCAAAACATTTCCTGTATCATTGAGAAATACAATTCAAGTTTCTAAACTAACCCTTTGCCTTTGAGGAATCTAGAGTAGAGCCATTTAAAAATTATCCTCGAGCTTGAGGTCTCCTCTATGAAGACAATGTAAATAAATTTAGGCTCATAACAAAAGGATGAAAATAAGCCGTAATAAGTTCAAATATTTGGTTTACAAGTTACAAAGGAAATCAGTTAAGGAAAGTTTTGTGTGCATATATTTTGCTGCCTAGCTGATATAGTAGTTAGTGACGCTGACTGATGTGTCGTAGAACCTGGGTTCAAATCCTGGAGAAAGCATGGATGTTTGTAAATGTATAGTACCTTTGTGGCATGAAGGTAATCTGAATAACCATCAAGCTGCAAGTTTTCTCGTGAAGTTGGTGGAAGGGGAAGAGAGTTGGGAGGCCTCTGATCACCTCCGGATATTCTCTCTCAAAATTGAGGTGGAACAAAGCCGAATTGTATTGTCACCTCCATGATGCTCAAAACTACAGATAACAGCAGACATACATCTTAGCCTTATGCCACAATGAATTTCGTGGACCTCAATATGACACTGTCAAGCAAGTGGCATTAGAAACAACAAGAACATTTATAATTTTTTATTATAAAAATCATACCTCAAATGCGAATGTTTAAACATACTAAAAATATGTGCTTTCTCTTTTCTTTCTTTTGAACCACATTGAGCCACAGCAACGCGTGGTAGGATGCAGCTAGTATTTAATATACAGCTATTTAACCTAAATTTATAAGATTGTACTTCACTTTAAATTTAGTTTTATTTAGTTATTATTATTGATTATTTAAACTCGCTAATGTTTAGTAAAGAGTTAAAAATATTTTTAAAATATTCAAAATTACAACTATGTGCTAATTTAAGCATTCTGCATAAAAAATTTGGATAAAAAATAGTACAAAGGTAAGACTTTCTTATAAAATTTTTTCTGTTTTCTAAAATTTATATTTTTAAAATTATGTAAATTTACTTTATGCATGTTTAAAATTTATATATTTAAAATTGTATAAATTTAATTGTGTATATGTTTCTTAAACACAATTGTGTATACAGAAGTGACATTTTTGAAATTTTCTTTAAACATTTAAATATAAAGCATAACAAAAAATGACAATTTTTAATAAATTCATAATAATAATTGTTCGGTGAACTAAAGAAGGTTTGTTTAAAAAACAATTATTATAATATAAAAAATTTCACTTCAGTATGAATAAAATGTCGAATTAATATAAATAAAAATTTGAGTCTTTATGTTTAATAGTTTCTGAGAAAAAGGTATGAGATGATACATTAAATGTGATGTTTGTTGTCTTTGCGAGAAGCTTGTTACATACATAAAAATACATAAATTTCATGTTTAAAAACATAAAAACAGATTTTATTTAGTCTGTTTTAGAAATCGTTTGTCCAGTTTAGAGTAACTTTTGAAGTTTAAAACATAGACCTAATATTAATGATATGAAAAGCTAACAAAAACTTAACATCGTCGTATAATCAGGTATTTCTAATTACCATCTCAAATTCACACGGAAAGCCTATTGATACATTTTCACATTATATTTGTGATGCTCTTTCTGTTCAAATTTTATATCTGTAATCCATGAAAGCTACAAATTCTTTAAAAATTTATACAGAACTTGAGAAAATTTTGTATTAAAAAAATACTGAAAAATGTGTTGTTCTGGACAATTTAAGACTTTTTTGTTTACTATTTTATGCAAAATAAGTCACAAAGATGATAATATTTAATAAAATTGGACAAATATCTGTTGTAATTCATGAAATTTGTGATAAAGTGGTAATTTATCGTGAAAATTCAATATTCTCAAAAATGAAGTTTTTAAAACCGTATTAATATTTTTCTCAGAACATAATGTATGAATGTACATGAAATTTTCCCCCTCATGTTACTTATATGTAACTATATATATTTATGTCAGTTTTGGGGGATTTTCCCAAAATATTTGACTGGAGTCCATATATCGTGACAAAAAAATGTGATTTTTTTTTTAAAAAATCATAGTGATATTTTTATGTTACATGTTTTTGAGAAAACTAAACAATATATTTTAAATAGTTCACTTAATTGCAAATATTCTTTTATTGATCAGACAAGTTTTTAAGCTTTAATATTCAAAGGTTTTTCAAAATAATAGGTTACTAATTACAACACAGATGTGTAATGCTTTTTGTCGTTGCGAGAAGCTTGTTATATGCATAAAAATACATAAATCAAAAAGTTCATGCTTAAAAACATAAAAACAGTTTTTTTTTCTTTTTTAGAAATTTTTTATACAGTTTGGATAAAATTTTGAATTTTGAAACTTGAAGAAATTGTGTTTGCATGGGAACATACAAATCCATAATGAAACTTTTCGCATTTTCGTAAAATCACGTATTCCCAAATCATTAATTTTGCATATTGATACATGTTTACATTATATTTATGATGTTTCATGATCAGATTTGATATTTATAATGCATCAAAGCTAAAATGTGTCTTCACAGATTGATACAGATTCGAGTAAATTGATGCAAAATGCTAAAAAAAAATCTCGTTGAACAAAAACAGAAAAATACTAAATATGTATTTTCTGAACATTTTAAGACGACTTTTTTGTTTCCTATTTTATGCTAAAAAAATTATCAAGATACTAATGTTTAATAAAATAGGGCAAATACATGTTGGAATTTATTATTTTTGTGATGAAGTGCCTTTTTACATTAAAAATGCAATTTTCTCAAAATGATTGTATTCAAACCACGTGTACCTTTTCCACAGAATCTAAAGAATGAATGTTCATACAATTTTACTGCACATATATAATATGTAACTATGTATAATGGAGCTACTTTTTTGGAGATTTCCCCAAAGCATTTTGAGGAAAAGCAGTTATCGTAAAATAAAAAATGACAATTTTCAAAAATTTCAAAGTGATACTTTTACGATGAATTTTTTTGAAAAAATAAACAACGTATTTGAAACACTTTAACCAGAGTATAAATTAAAAAAGCCGTTTTTTAATAAATAGACAAAATTTGAAGTTTTTATATTTAATAGTTTCTTAGAAACAGGGATCTAAAAAAGCTCAATTTAACATTGTTGGTATAGGGGTTACCGACTAGTCTACGTTAGTATCGAGTGCGCCCTGGTCCCGCGTTAAAACATGTTGAAGTCTTCTCACTTTAAATATTAAAAAGTAACACAATTATTCTTTATCGGGATTTTACATTCTTTTTCATTTTTTAGCATTAACTCTTTATGCTAATTCGGGGAGGTTTAAAAAGTTGCAGTTCTTTTAAAACTATTTACAATACAAGCGTTTATCTAAAAAAATTATTTTACATTTTAGTATACAATGTCGTGCACGCGGTTTTACTCTCCATACACTTCAGCTATTATATTAAGAATAATATTTTATTTTTTAAAAAATGAACTCGTGCGAAGAGCCGGTACTTCAGCCAGTATACGTTTACTGCATCAGTACTTAAGATGGTATTTTATATAACTAATTTCTTAATACTAAATTAAGAACAAGTTTAGTAATTGTTAGTGATTTCCATTGGTTTGTCTTGTAGAGCAAAGTTTTTCAAAGGAAGGTTTAATACCAGAAATTAATACTTTGTTATTTTTCTATACTTAGCTGAGATCTATTTTTTGTCTTCAAAGTAGCCACTGCAGAAAATCCGGTGTAAAAAAGGTAGGATGTTGAAAATGGTAATAGTATACGAAGTGCTTTTGTTTTAAGTGCAGAAAATTCATCATCCACCTCTAACCAAAATTAAAAGAGAGATTTATTACAAAATTGCCTTTTAATTTTTCACTGGATGTGAAATATATGATGATTTCTTCTTCAACGGCTGAGAACCCTTCTGGAGTATTTTGAAATGGATCCCTAATCCACTCGTAACTTGCTACCAAGCTGTCTTCATCAAGAAAATAATTTTTATATTCTTTGCCAACATGGCTAAATGATTTGACATGGTTTTAAAAACAACTTTCACATCTTGTTCTTCAGATTTCTAAGTTTTAACATATAACGAGCAGGGGCTTTTTTTCCGTCATTTATTTCAGTAGTGGTAAATCCAAAATTTAAGTATTTTTAAGAATATTTCCTTGATTTAAATTTTGGAAACAAGCTCATTCTGTGTACTTCTTGATCCTTTATTATCGTCTAATGCTCACTTACGACTTAAAAATGTATGCATGGTTTTGTTTTAATCTACTGGCGTAGATACTTAATTACTTTGAATTACAATTAACGCGCAAATTTAAAAAATGTACATTCAGGCTAGATTCGTTATCTATAGAAGCTTGGAGTCGACCAAAACTGACTGGAATTGTACGAGGAGAAGCATTTTTACGTGTTTTGCGCTGACGTCTGATAGGTTGCCCAGACTCACGCAAACGTACCCTATAATGCCAGATGTGATGGATATGATAGAGAGCTACATAGACTAGACTATTTTTCTAATAACATTTGTACTTTTAGAAATGGATGCTGAAGGTAATAAATCTTTTATTAAACATATCATTTTGCGGCCTGTTCCAATTTAAAAATTAAAGAAAGAAAAATAACATAATAATAAGTAAGTAATATATATTTTAAATAATTTTCTTAAAATATATATTACTTAAAAGTAACATATACAACATTTAATACTCGTGCGGTTTATAATTAAGAACGCATTGTAGCCTTAGTGTCAAAGTGTATTCTTTATTGTAGCAAATACATTATCGTTGTATCAAATGGTGATGGGGCGATAAAAATTATGATTGAAAATGGGGTCGCCAGTATTGAAATTTTGAGATACACTGACTTAGACGATTACTAATAAATCAGTGTTAAAAAACATGAAAAAATTGCTTTTGCTTCACAAATATTGCAGCGAACATAATTTTGACAAAACATTTTTGAAGTAATTCCTTTAGGCACTTTTTGCTGAAAAGTGAATTTAAATGAAGCATCAACTCTAGGGCGCTATGCTAACTCCGGATTTTTGGTTCTAGTCGGAAATCGCACTCGGATTGGTGACTCTCTTTTAGTTTTGAATTAAAAACTTTTTTGGTACGTGTCTATTGGTTTTGTAAGTAATTTTTGTCCCTTTATACCTTTTTCCGTTAAGTTTTTTTTTCTGTCTTTAAATGTTACTGTCATACACCCCAGTTCCATTTAATTTCAGCAAGTGAACAAGAGAAGAGGAGCGCAAGTAACATTAATTGAAAAAAAAATTTATATAGGAAATCAAAAGAGGGATTCTGGTAATTATTATTACAAAGTTTGAAACTTTCTTATCAAGCTGTCACTCTCTGTTGAGAACCAGAAGTCTTAACGGATTATCTAGTAAAAATGAGTTTATTTTTATGTTGAACATTGTTTGTGACCAATAATGTTTAAAAATGTTTTAAATGTTGACTGGCAAGCTCTATTAGAAGAGAAATCAGTGAAACGCAGTACATGAATCGTTTCCAATCGTTATACATTTGAAATTCTCAAAATTCATAAGAGAAAAGGAATTTGTCTCGGACTTCTCTGCGACAACAGTTGTGCAACGTAAAATGAAGACGAGTTGCTTAGGAAATTGTATATTCAACGTCATTTGCTGTTGAAAGTATTCCTCTATTACATAAACTCCTTAAAGCTGTACAAATAATGGTAAGCCCTGTTCCAAGAGGAAACGAAATATTGAACCTATTTTTTGATTAAGTATAAAGAGCACTTAAGCACAAAAATGTATCAAAATAATTAAAGTCCGACATTTTAATGAAGTTATCTGGAATGGTGTGAAAATTCATTGCAAAAAGGGTACTTGTACTGAATTCTTTTGATGTAAGTATGGAAAAAAGTTTTGATTAAACTTTTTTAAATTCAACTTAGATTTTTATGTTTTCTTAGTTTATCAATAATATTTAAATAGTTTCAGATTATATTTAAATTTACAGAGATATGATCTTAAAAATGGCTTCTTAAAACCAAAGAAATTTCTTTAGATATGAGAAAACATATTGCAGAGCTCCAAAAAGAGGGAAAATCTTTCCGGGAAATAGGAAAAATTTTAAAACTGTCATTTACAACCGTTGGTTACATCGTGAAAAAGTATTTAGAGACCGGCAGAGTTGAAAATAAGCCCAGACCTGGTGGTCCGAGTAAATTGACTTCAAGAGCTAAACGAATGATTGTAAGGTCAGCAACAAATAAACCATTGAAATCAACTCAAAATAGTGTCAATTAACTTCTGTCATCATGTAACGTTTCAGTGTCTGCTCAAACACTCAGAAATGTACTGAACAGTGCTGGTCTGAAAGCCAGAACTCCCAAAAAGAAACCTTATATTAGTGAAGTAAACAAGAAAAGACTTCTAGAGTTTGCCATGAAGTACAAAAATAAGCCTAATGATTTTTGGAAAAAGGTTGTTTTTTCTGATAAGAGCAAGTTTGATATTTTTATATCACCAGGTATTCGAAAAATTTGAAGAAAAAGTAAAACAGCTCTTGAACCCAAAAATGTATTTCCTACTTTAAAATACGGAGGCGAAAATGTTATGGTGTGGAGATGTGTAGCTCATAATGGAGCGGGTAACTTAGCATTTATTGAAAATAGAATGAATGCTTTAGCTTACATCGATGTGTTGCGACATAATTTGTTAGATAGTGCTAAGAAATTGAGCATGGAGAACAGTTTTATATTCCAACAAGTCAATGACCCGAAGCACACCGCTATAGTTACTAAAGGCCGTATCACACGTATATATTTCAAGCAATTTTCCGTCTAATTCGAGCAATTTTTACTCAGTTGCCATAGCAACTGCTTTAGAGCAATTTCTTGCTAGTGAGCTCAAGAAATTGCCCGGAATAAAAAATTGCTTGGAATTCCAGCCAATAGGAATCCTGTAAGCTCGAGCGGTATAAAAAAAATAATGTATGGTTGTTTCCGAAGGAGAAAAATCGGCGAGTAACATTTCAATGTGGTGAAAGTGCGTGGTTGACGTCAGAGCATGTCGTTTTGTTTACGGCAACCGTTCACCCTCAGTAGGAGGAAAAATTGTTTGAAATAAGTCTGCGTGTGATACGGCCTTAAGACTTGGTTGCTTTATCATGCTCCAAGGCGACTTGAAACACCTCCACAATCTCCCGATCTTAATCCTATTGAAAATATATGGATGCCTTTGGACACTGAATATCGGAAAAAATGTAACAAGTAAGGAGAACTTAGAAGAAAAACTTCAAGAAGTTTGGAACTCCATTGACACAAAAATCACAAAGAAATTGAGTCAATGCCAAGGCGTCTTGAAGCAGTTATGAAAGCCAATGGACTGCTTACAAAGTAATGAAATTTTATAACTTTGTTGCATATGTTTTGTTAATGTTTACTAAACAAGTGTACAAATAATCTTTTGTATAATTTTTTTAAAAAAAAAATTCAGTTTTTTTAAATAAAAGCTTATTTTATTTTTTATTGTGAAAGAATCTTATTTTTTAAAACAATTTAAATGTTTCTCAATAACTTTTAGTTGTATTACTGAATTTATTTTAGGAGAACATACAAAATTTTAAGTGTACAAATAAACATTTTGCCAATTGTATATGTAATGTATTCGAAAACAATCGAGCGATCCTGAGTAGCGATACTAAGTTGAATCAGTATTGCAATTCAAAACAATACAGACACAACTTTAGCGAGTGCCTCCTAGTTATAAACTACACCTATTTTTCTTGAAAAATCTGCTTATTCCAGTGTTTCTCAAACTTTGAATATTTGCGACCCAATATTAATCACAATTTTCTTCGCACCCTTCTCCATAAAATAACAATGCATTGAATTCAGTAATACTATAATTTGATGTTAAAGCTACAATATATATGACTTTAACCTGTTAAATGCCACTAGCGTATATACACGTCTCTAACAGCCGAAGCGTTAATTGCCCCGGACAAACATATATGTCTTTATGTTTACTGCTATTCATAAAATTATTTCGATGGCTTGAAATGCAATAAAAAGACCTTAAAAGTGTTTGCAAAGGATTTACTATTTTCAGAGAATGTGATTATTTATTTCTTTTCTCCCCTTTATATCACAGACGCGCGCTTTCGTGGAAAACGGTCTCATTCGGGAGCGAATCGCGTAACATTTAAATGAGATTTATGGGATTTGTACTAATTTTGTTAATTTTTGTATTTAATTTTATGTATGACAAGCCCCTGGGGGAGGGATGTCACTGGTAATTAGTAGTTTTGTTCTTAACTAAGTATTGTTGAATTAATTATAAAATACATCGAGCAGTACTTATACATTTATAAGTGTATTATATCAATGTAAATGTGTATTTTATTTTTTATTATATCATAATGTATTTTGTCTTTTTTCAGTAAATAATAATTTTTAAATAATGTTCTGTTTTTTTTTTTACTTTTCAATATACTTGCGCCCCCTAGAGAGGCGCGCCACGCAGTTCGAGAAATGCCGGGCTACGTGCATAACAGTAGATTTCTCCAGTAATTTCCAAAAGCTTCCATATGGGCACCTACTCGCCCGCGTGGTCGCCAAAATAGATGTCAACTTGGCTCTATCACCAACATTTCGCCAAGTTTCCAATGAATCACCATAATAATGTAAGGAACGGCATTGCTTGTGAATATTACAATTTTAGCATAAAATAAATAAAACAGAGTGTAATATTAACGTATTACACATCCAGAGAAAAATATTTACTCTGTTTTATGCATTCATACCCAAAATCTGTTACGATAAATATATTGTTCGACTAACTTTCCATTTTGTAAGGATTCCACTTCTTAAAAAATATCTAAATAAGTATTGAATAAAAGTTTCTTGAATTTATATACCGTAAAATCCAATGTATCGGAAATAGAACAAAATAAAAATATCCCTTTGACAGTTTATTTCAAAACTGGCTTTTCTAACCCAGAAGAGCAAACAATAGCTCCCGCAGTTTAAAAATGTCCAACAAAAAAAAAACGACGATATGTATATTTTTTAGGTATGACATTCAGTTTCAATATTAAAATAAATCGTCCTTGAAAATGTATTGATTTCAAAATTTTAACGACTTCATCACAGTTGTGAGAATGTAATACCAAAATACAAAAATGGTTCTATCTATATTTTATTTTCACACAAATGCTAATTCCCACCAAATATTTACCAGTACATAGAGATTCGTCCCAAAATGCTAATTACAGACTTTGAACGCATTCCTTGTTGATTTAATCCAGCTTTAAAATCATAGAAAATTCTAGCAAGATAATGTGGTTTCCAAGTCAACTCAATTTTTTCTTTCGTCTAAAATTTACTCTACGCTAAACAACTTGAAGTAAGTCAGTAAAAAGCCGTCTGCTGTGTTAAAATACTTTGTATTTTCAAATAAAACCGCTAATTGTTTTTGTAATTTCTCGTCTGCACGTATCACAAAAATTTCAGAGTTATCCTCGTACTTCCCTCCTTCACTCTTATCTAAAAGATGTTTTGTTGATTACATTACCCAATACAGAAGAAAGCTAATCCAGCACGACAGTGTGTATTATTTTCTTCTCAAAGACAGACAGTAAAAGAAAGAATGTAAAAAGAGAAACGAAAGATTCAACTGTTTAGATTGTAATGCTGGGTTATGTACGGTACCGTGTTTACGAATTCTTCATACACAATCAAATTTATTACATTCCATTATTACTTATGTAAAAGCAAAAAATGTAAATAAAATGTTTAATTCAAGATAAGAGCTAGGTATTCTAAACTCCATGTTTATATTTAGTGAGTAGTGACTCTAATGTTACCGCCATACAGAAAACCAATTTTACACGTAAAATTCTCATTTATTTAAGTAGGGTTTTTACAAAGCGTTTAAGAAAAATTTGTATACGAATGAGGCTTTTGGCAAGCACTTTTTTCCAACTCAATTTCTGCTCCATAACTTCAAGGCAGCGAATAGAGTGTTAACTCACTGATTCTTTTTGTCCACTAATCAGGAAGCTCCTTCTCAATCCAGGCCTCTCCACTTCAAGGCCCAAATACCTTTTGATATGGGAACGTTTCGCGTTCCGTTCCCCAAAGATGTCACGATTCTCTTCTCTCTTCTCGTAGTGATCCATTTCACCCATATGTTTGTTTTAAAAATTTATAAAATTCGGTATCTTCACGTTAACTTTATCCTTGTGTCCCCCAAATATCATAAAAGGATTATTGCGTATGACGAAGATTCTTTGAAGAATTGATCCACGACATACTGACTTATAGTTCCGTCGTCCGCAAAGTGTAAATAAGATTTCAACTTTTTGAAGCGGTTTCGTAAGATGTCATTTTTCAGCAGGTAATGCCAGTGTCCTTACCTCTGACCAATAATCACGTTCACAGGTATTTGCATGATAATCAGTTGGAAGCAAAATGCCTTTATGAACACATACTTCGTCTGCAGTGGTCAAGAGAATTCATGATCGTTTTTTACACCTGTTGCATATTGCAGTTTCTTTTAAAATGAGATCGTAAACTTCACTGGATTAAAACTACTTAAAAAGCTCTGAGAGATGGAGTTTTATCTTTCATTGCAGTTTCCATCTGCTTGAGCAAATCACTTGCAGTTGAGTCATCTTGTGTTTCCCATTTTGTATAATGCAGGGATTTATTCTTTATCCATAGTAATATATGCAATGAAATGATAGATGCCAGATGATGTAGCTCAGCTACACCATATGGGATATGAATTAACAACAATTCTTTATCCAAAATGACTGAAGTTTTTCAGCTTTTTTTCTTCTCTTCGTTGACGAAACAAAGAGCTTGTGTGTGGTTCAGGATGGTACATATCTTCTCTTCTAACCTCCAAAGACTCAAGAACATCTTTTACAATAATCTCATTACTATTTACTTCATTTTCGTCCCCTTCATCTTCGTCGGTTAGTTGATGGTCACCTGGTGGTAACAAAGCAATTTCAATATCGTTCTCATCTGAATCTTAAGCTTTTTAATAATGCTTCCTCTAACTTCGGAAACCTTTGCACTGACGTAACTAAGCAGGAGTGAAACACTAGAAGCGAAACTATTCTTTTTTTACTCTTCGTTATAAAGAGAGAAAGAAGACGTCCATTGCATGCGAATTGTCCCACTGTCTTAATTAGAGAGGACAGTTAAAAAAAAATTTTCGAACACTTACCTAAGAACACTATCCTTCTAATTAACCACCGGGATCATAAATAAAGAGTGCTATCACATAAAAAGTACCCATTCGAGTGTCCAAAGTAATTCGAAAAAAAAAAACTATGGAACTCGAAAAAGATGAAACACACTTCGCCCACAAATGCGATGAATAAGCAAATTTTCCAGAGGAAGAAACAGAGGGTGAGACACATAACTCACACACTCTAGAAGAAGCTAATAAAGGGTGTTTTTTTAGAGGTATAGAACTTTAAATTGCAATAAAGCAACGATGTATTAATATATTGACATGAATTTTTTTATTCGAAAGATAATCTTGTGGCATTACATTTTAAATATGATTTCTGGCATAGGACTGCCACGGCTGGCTAAGATGTAGTCCAATCTGGACGTCCAATTTTCGATGACTTTTTCCAACATTTGTGGTCGTATATCGGCAATAACACGGCGAATGTTGTCTTCCAAATGGTCAAGTGTTTGTGGCTTATCCGCATAGACCAATGACTTTACATATCCCCACAGAAAATAGTCTAGCGGTGTTAAATCACAAGATCTTGGAGGCCAATTCACAGGTCCAAAACGTGAAATTAGGCGGTCACCAAACGTGTCTTTCAATAAATCGATTGTGGCACGAGCTGTGTGACATGTTGCACCGTCTTGTTGGAACCACAGCTCCTAGGACATCATGATTGTTCAATTCAGGAATGAAAAAGTTAGTAATCATGGCTCTATACCGATCACCATTGACTGTAACGTTGTGGCCTTCATCGTTTTTGAAGAAGTACGGACCAATGATTCCACCAGCTCATAAAGCGCACCAAACAGTCAGTTTTTCTGGATGTAACGGTGTTTCGACATACACTTGGGGATTATCTTCACTTCAAATACGGCAGTTTTGTTTGTTGACGTAGCCATTCAACCAAAAGTGCGCTTCATTGCTAAACAAAATTCGTTTATGAAAATCGGGAACAATGGCAATTTCGTTTTGGGCCCAATCGACGATTATATGCCTTGCTTGATCATATTTAAAATGTAATGCCACAAGATTATCTTTCGAATAAAAAAAATCATGTCAATCGAATAATACATCGTTGTTTTATTGGAATTTAGAGTTCTATAACTCTAAAAAAACACCCTTTACATATCCTTATATGTTCCAACTATCAAAATATTCGCAACATACAAATGATGATTTCCACGTGATATTTTCCAGATGTCCTTTAAAAAGGACGGTGGGCTAAAATGGGTTAAAAACAATAAGAAACTTCTTTCTTTGGAAATAATTTAGATATATTGTTTTCTCTCTACATATCCCCACAGGCTGCTATTGAAAGTGATACTCGAATAAAAAACGAAGTCGCGGAGGATTATTTACATTGCATTGATTTCGTGCACCTCAAGCATGCAGAAGGGTACAAAAATTTTATGTAAAAAATATTCATCGTTTTTTTATTCTTCTGACAATTATTTGTTTCTTCCTTAATTACTGTTTTACCCTTTTGTACAAAACTCCACAAAGTGTTTGAAACGTGGTAAATTATTTGTTATATATATATATATATATATATATATATATATATATATATATATATATATATATATATATATATATATATATATAATGTTGTATACTCACCACTCTTTAACTCTTTAAACTCGACACGGTAAATTCCTCCTTTAAAGGATGCGATGTAAGCTGACTCAAGTGAGTTATGAAGTAATCCTGATGAAGAATTAAGAAGACTATTTTTGCCAAAAAAAGAAGTAATCGCATTCACGAAATATTTCACATTAGTGGTTTCCCATGTCAGTATTCCAGGTGTTCCTTCTCAATGCAGGGTTTTAAAATAAATAATTTGCTTATGAATTATTCTGTTTATTTCTTAGAAATTTAAAATGCATGTGGTTTATTTATTTCTATAGTAAAGAGTCAGTGTAAAAACTTCTTTCATTATTCATCACTTTGTATAAGTTTTGTAGTATTCGTTTCTATAACTCATTTCATTTCTTTTTAAAAATATCTACAACTTCTGTTGTATTTCTTAAATAATTATTGATTGTGATTGATGATTAAAATGGTAATCTGAAAAAAAATCACAATAATTATTAGCAAAAGAGATGCAAGAGCAGAGGTTCTCAAACATTTTGTCTCATAGACCCTTTGGCGTGTTTTTTTGGTTTCGGGTAGATCCCTGCTTACCTAATATTGAATTTTTGTGAACTTATCAACTTAAATGTCTTTTTGACAGCTGATACTACTTTTTATTTTAAAAGAATTATTAAATTTCTAATTGTAGTGAAGTATAGCGTTTAAAACTTAAGAAGCCCATGTTAATGAATTAAATTGATACAAAAATAACTGAACAAACAAATGCTTTTAAAGAGAGGGTTGAATCTGGAGCTTCATTAACACGTTTTCATCATTTCATATCAATCTACTCAGGTTTAACTCTAAATTTCTATTGTTAGTAAGAGTCCTTTTTTTCGTTTATGAATGAATTCTCCTATGAATATGAGTATTCATATGAGAATTCTCTATATGAATTATCATTGCTTACTGTAGTGTTACTATAAAAAAGCAATCTCAAAACTAGTTTCACAATCTGAGTAAAGGGCATTTAAATGTTGAACATATGTTAAAATGTCCCGACAGATTGTGTGTGACAAATAGAGAAAATTCGCAACGTATAATATTACACTTCTTTAGCTGAATTCGTTAAAGAATGCTGAAAGGATCCTTATCTTGATGAAATTTATGCTGTTACCCAGTAACCTCAAATTAATCTCACAAATTTTAATAAATAACTCAGTTGAATTGGTAAATTTGGTTTCTCCACTAGATCAAATGTTTTTAAAGATTAAGGTCATGATCTAGTTTAATAAGATCCCCTACTATAGAACCCATTTAAACTTCATTGACACTTGAATTATTTTTTCACTGGCATAGACCCGTTGAAAGTTGTCATAGACCCCTGGGGTCTATATATAGACCACTTATCTTTAAAATAAATAATCTACGTACAATTTATTTATTTTTTAATTTTTGTAAAAGAAATGGTTGTTTTTTATAATGATATTTTTATATGTGTTAAGGAACCTCTTTAAACAATGCGTGAGTGATAATTAACATCGCTCTATTCAGCTGCGCGAAGGCTTTTGTAGATTGCCCTCCTAAGTTGTAACCATGATCAAGTGACAAGGATGACATCTAAACTGGGAACCTACTCTCATAACCTACACGAGTGGCTGCGGTATCCGAGTTGTCACGATATAGGATCATGGCTGGCCTTGTCACGAGTTCGAACCCAGTACCACTAAAGACCTGCCGTGTAGGGCAGCGATGCACTTTAAATCTGTCGAGATCTTAAACGTCCTCCCTTTGGTGTGGTGTAATATTTAGGAGAGGAGGTCGCAGCTCAAGTGTCGTTCACGTTACTTGACCATGGTTCAAAATTACATGGTTCGTCCCTAAAAGTCCTCGTGTAGCTGAACAGTGCGACGTTAATAGTCACTCACTCGCCCTAACCACCACGCTATACCACCGGTTGGATATTTGAGCTCTCGACAGATTTAACCTGTGTCACTTCCCCTCACACAGTTCGACTTCAGTAATACTAGGCTCGAATTCATAACGCGCCTGCCAGGAGTTCGCTACCTTGACCACTAGGCTATCACGGCCACTCTTTAATCGATGCAAAAATAATTTATAATAAAACTATAAAGCTATATTATGGACTTCTACTCTCTAAATTTGCACGCATTTCCATAATTTTTTAAATAACCTTTTGTTTTCGACTTCAATATGCTCGCGCCCCCTCGTAAAGTTATTACGCGTCCAAAGGAGGACGCGCCCCACAGTTTGAGAAACGCTGCATTAGATCTTGGGAAATATGCTCCAATTTTCCACAAACACGAAACAAAACATTAAAAACTATATTTCGAATTTCGACTGACGTTATGGGGATAAGGATCGTGATGATCATCCTTCCCCTATCTAACAAATAAATGCGCCTTCAAGTGGAAGACCTGACTGAGAGTCTTTTCCTGAGAATACTTTATTAAAAACTATCTGCGGGAATTTATTCAGGCACCTGGGTTCGAAGAACCCTTAATCCCGTATCTGCAAAAGTCTCTTTATTGACATCGCTTATCCTTGAGTTTTCATGTTTGGTAGTAGATCATTGCAGTTGGACGAGCGGCGGCTGGCCAGTAGGCGGAGCTTCGAGGCATGGATCTTGACATCTCGGAAAGTTTTCAGTGAGGAATCTGAGTGGAAGAGCGAGTCTTCCTATTGGCTGTTGAAAAGTGAGGATAATTGCTCAGGAAAAATGGCTGCCCATGGGGGAGAATGAGTGTGACTTGTGTAGTGACGGATGTCCAATAGGGGCGAAAATTTATGAGGTAGAAAAGGAAACAGTCGAGTGGTTTGCGAGGCGGTCACCCTCCCTCGCATTGACCGCTCACGGTGTTGCTGCATTTTTAACTTAAGTACGGCGAGCGCTCGGCCGTGAGAGGAGATGAGAAGATTGAAAAATAATGCTAGACAAACATGATTATAAATTAAAAGAGTGATGTAAATAGATGATTAAGAATAAATTAAGTGCTAGGGAGGATTATACGAGTCCAAGAGTACACGCCTGGGTCGTTTCCTCTTGTTTTTTGCAGTATAGTTTTCTAAGTTTTGCATATTTACATTTTCAGAACTATTTAGAGAATTAAAGAAGTTTTTAGCTAATTTTTGGATGTGCGATTTAAATGAAGGAATTTTAATTGCATTATGAACTTCGTCGTTTCTCATGTACCTACAGGCACCGACGATCATTCTGATTAAAGTATTTTGAGCAACATCCAAAATATTAATGCTTGTCTTAGCAGCATAACCTCATACTGGACACACACATCCGTAAGAGAAGATTGGACGTAGAACGGCTGTGTAGAGAAGCACTTTACAATTTAAATCAAGGTGTGAATTTAGGTTTAATAGGGGGTATATTTTAAACATTACTTTCTGGAATTTATCGCGAGCATAAGTGATGTGTTTTTTCCAGTGAGTTTATTATCAAAAATGAGTCCAAGATATTTGGTTTTCTGAGATCATGGAATAATGTGATTGTACACTGTGGGTGGTGGTGGTAGTGTTCTTTTGTATATGAAAGCAACCGCAGCTGACTTTTCAACATTAATTTTGATCTTCCATTTATCGAAAAAAATTTCTAGGAAAGCTAGGTGTTTGTTGAGGGCGAGAGTGACGGTTTTGGAATTTCGGAAGGCTGCAGAGATTGCTGTAACGTCCACGTACACATTAATATTTGTGAGTGAGTATGATGGGATGTCGTTTAAGTATAAATTAAAAAGAATTGGTCCAAATAAACTTCCTTGGACCACTTCAGCATATGTGTGTTTGGAATCTGAATATGTGTCGTTAACCCGTACTGTAAAAGTTCTGTTAGTGATATATGAGTGTATAAGTTGAGTGAGTGAAGGTGAGAAGTTATAACAGATACGCTTGAACGTAAGGCCGTTTATCCAGACCCTATCAAAGGTTTTCTGGATATCGGCAAAAACGGCCCCTGTGGTTTTATGTTTCTCGAATCCTGCTGAGATACTTTCGGTGAGTTTAAGGAGAAGGTGAATTGTGGAAAGGTTTTTAGTGAATCCGTATTGATTAGGGTTTATAATACTATTAGTAGACGTGAAATTTTTGAGTCTGGAATGAAAAATGTACTCGGTAATTTTACTTAAAGTTGATAATAATAAAATGGGACGGTATGAGTCTGCAAATTTAGCATTTTTACCAGGTTTTAGAATCGGAAAAATTACAGCTTCCTTCCAGACAGAAGGGAAATAATTATATTTTTTAAAATTTTGTTAATGAAAATAGTTAATATATATAAATATGGCTTTGAGATAGGAAAGTTTTTAATCATGCGATTAGTAGTACCGTCTATACCAGATGCTTTTTAGAGCTAGATTTTTTAATATAAGTAATAATTTCGTCCGGTAGGACGGGGTCGAGGTAGGTAGTAGGGTACGTGGAGATGAAAGTATTTACAGTATTGTTAATATGATTGTCCGTGTCTCTGTTTTGGTAAGTGTTTTCTGTAACAGTTTCTTTAAGAGGGTCAGCGAGTAGATTTCTTTTTGTGTGTCTGTGATGGCAGTTCCTCTGTCGCATTCGAGTGGAGGGATAGCTTATTGTTTGTTTTTAAAAAGTTTTTGTGTGTGCCAGAGGCTGTTATCTTGTGTGTTGAGTGCAGATAAGCGTTGGTTCCATGAGTCGATGGAGTATTGTTTAAGTGTATTTTTAACAAGTTGTTGTGCGCGATTGAGTTCTGTCTTGTGTGCAGGACTTAAAGTTCTGTGGTATTGTTTGCGAAGTCTGTTTCTGTGTTGAATGAGCTGGTGAATGTGAGGCGGAGTATAGCTGAGGTGCTGATTTCCTATTGGACGGGAGGCGTGGCTGTACGTCGCGAGAATTGTACTTTTGAAATTTTTGATGTTATTGTCAATGTCTGTGGAATTTTGAATATTATTTGGATGATATATATATATATACAAAAAGCGATAGGTTTTTAATTAAATTATTTGTGTATTCTGAACAACACGTAAAAATATATCTGGGATTTTTAGAGTAGATTGGTGTCTTGAATTTAAAGTTAAGGTAAACTGGATTGTGATCAGAAGAAAGGTCGGGTGTTGTGAAAATGTCGAATGGATAATAAAAGTTTCGAATCATAGCTATGTCAATGGTGTTTGCGGTACGTGTCCAAATCTCGTAGGAGAATTCGGGTAGGCAATACTGAAGTTTAATAAATTTGTAAAATCGAGAAGTTTATTACTTTTAGTGGAGTTGTGTGTACAGTTCCATGCGCTGTGCGTTGCGTTTAGATCTCCGAAGATGATGCAGTCACTACTTGTTTGTATAAGATTTTCTAGGTCTATTGTAAATATATTCGTATCGGAGTTAGGTGGAATGTAGCAGGAAACTATAGGTATTGGATTGTGGTTTGGTAAATTAATGATGACAATTGTAGCTTCAATGGCTTGCAGTGCGGGTGTGGGAAGATGATAGTGTTTAATGTTGTTTTTGATTAAAATGAGGGTGCCTCCCGCCGCGCGGTCTTCCGTAATTCTGTCATTACGGTAACAACGATAGTTTGCAATGTTAAAAGAGTGGGAAGGTCTCAGGTGAGTTTCTTGTATAAGGATAATATCAGGAGAGTGCTTATCTATGAAGAGATTCGGAGTTCAATTCTTCTTTTCAACAGTCCGCTTGCGTTCCAAGAACACAAACTGAGACCAATAGGTGACGATCTAGACATAATTGGTGTTGCAGCTTGCCTCTTTTAGGCCATACACCTGATTTGGGTTGCCTTGAGCGGCTGATATTTTATTTAAAATTTAACCGAAACCAGCGCCCCGTTAAAGGCTTGGGATACTTGCGTAAGTGCATAAATTGCGAGTTGTAATGTTTGCTGAATGCTAGCGTTTTGATTCAGCGGATAATTTTGAATAGGAACAGGGGTGATAGGAGGTAAATTTATGGCCCCAGTTTGCCTTGAATTCGCAGCCTGTTGGTTGTAGTGTGGTGCCATCTGCCGTTGATTTTTATAGTTATTCGTGTTTTGTTTCGTGCTAGTTACTTGCGCGTATGTAGTGTTTTGTCGTACAATACTGTTGAAGATGTTTGTGAAGGTGTTTTTATGTGTAGTAGCGCCCTTAGGGGGCTTTCGGTAGCAGGGACAGCCTTGCCAGTTTGCCATATGGCCGTAAATTTGACAGTTGATGCAATATAATTACTCAAGTTTTTGTTTGATGGGACAGTCAATGATAATATGTGATTCGCCACATTTTGAGTAACGTGGAGTTATGTAGCAGTTTTCGGAGGTATGATTGAAGTTATTACAGTTAAAACATTGAGTAATCCCTCGACCTTCATATGGTTCCACTCTGATACTGAGGAATCCGAGAGTTTTGATGTCGAAGATTTTGAGATTACTAATGTTCCTAGGGAGTGATATCATGTAAACTGTAAGGGAGTTTTTGTTTTTTCTGCCAATTAATTGGACGACGCGTTCAGGTTTAAAAGCTTATTCTTCAAGATCCGATTTTATTTCGTCAACATGAGTAGATTTGGGCAGACCTTTGATTACAACCTTAATTGGTCTGTCATTTTTTGCTGTAATTACGTAGAATTAGTAATGTACCTGCTTGATGGTTTCCTTAAGTGAGTGGTATTCCTCATGATTATTTGTGTATAATTTTAGAAATTCACCAGTAGTTTTGGTGCGTAGAATAGGGAATATCATTGTGAAAGTTTTTAATTGTTCGCGGTAGTGTTTCGTGATGAAAAGCATGACCGGGGGTGGCAGTGGTACCTTGGGTGTATTATTTTGAGTGGACGAGGGTGTCACTCTAGGTTGAACTCCTTGTGTAGATGTGTTGGTGAGTCCGGGTTTTTGCGACGAGGGTGTCACTCCAGTTTGAGTGGTGTTCATGTTTGCAGCAGTGGAGGACGAGGTTGTCCCTCCAGCTTGTGCATTTTGTTGAGATGTTTGTTGTGAAGTGGGCAGTGCTGGGAATTCACTTGAATTTATTGTAGTAGGTAAGGGGAATTGATTTTCCAAGTTATTTTGGAAGCTTGGGGTTTCAAGTAAGACATGTTTTGCAGTTTGTCTTGGAGAGATAAACCCTTCATTGTTACGTTTTTGTGTGTGTGTAGGAGAGCTAGATGGAAATTTACATGGGGAGTTAGCGTGTAAAGTGTGCAGTGGGCAGCCCATGATGGTGCAACGTGGAAGAGAGCCAAAGTCACTCACCCCATTTTCAAGTAGAGCAGAAATCGTTTCGTATTCTTTCTGGATTTTCACGCAGAGAGCATTGGTAGAATCCTGGTTTGCGTCGCTTTCAAGTGACGTCAGTATCTGCTTGAATCCGTCTCGTGTGGTAGTGGAACGTTTGATGTTAGCAGTTGTCCGTACAATCCGTTGGCGGGGATTTTCCTAGCTCATGATGCTACTGTTGGGTGTGCTTGGTGCGGCGGGGACAGATCCATTTCGTCTAAAACAACTGCCATTTTCGTTCCCAGTGAGTCAAGAAAGCTGACTACAAATCCTTTCAGCCCTAAAAAGGGCGATTTGTAAGTCGGTTTGTGCTGCTTCAGTGACTGAGTGCGGAGCTCATGCAGAGTGCTACCTTTCAGTTCAAAGTCTTAATCGGCTATCTAACAATCCAATAACATATCAACCAAAAAATTCGTTTAACCTTTGGATTGCCAACAAATAAACTCAACTTCAGGTCAAGACTAAGCCAAAGTCTAATTAAAAACTATAATTCGATCTCCCTAATATATACGATGCTGAATTTATATATATACATAAGAAATCCGAAAATTGAATGTAAAAAAATTTGTCATTACCAAATTTAAATTTTTTAAATTATTCAAGATAAAAAAAATTTAATCCAGTTAGGTGTTTCCAAATGATCTACTTATTTCAATTACTGATTTCATTAAAAGAATTAATTTGCATAGTAAAATGACATCCACACACACACTTAAATATCTAAATTATTTCTGCGTATGGTGCAGGTAAGAATTTTAAATTTTAAAATAACTCAAATTATAGGGAATTAGAGTTGTTCTAAATTAAATCAAATTAACACAAGAATAACCACTTATAATTGTGAATTGGTGTAAATAAATTCATCGAGTATTTTGCGAAAAACAGTGATTATTACATCATCCATGTATACCAATTCGATGAAGGTTTCTGATAACGAAACCTGCTTTTGGACAATAAGAGTTTTCATATTTTTCTTCATTGACTAGCTTTTTTTTATTTTAAAGGTTGTAAGCATTTTTGTAACTCCACTCAGTGGACACCAATCCGGGTATAAGCGGTAAATTAAGTCGGCGTATGTGGTACTGTCATTTATACATGCGGATTAAAAATTAATTTTAATACCAATTCCACTGAATGATCCTCGAGAGTTAGTTTGGAAGGAAGTTAAATTTATGAATGTGTTTAAAGTGTTCCCAATTAATTTGTCGATAAGAAAACATTAGTTGAGTTATGGCGAAAATGTCTGTGACATTTGCGATAAATAACATTAGCGTGATATTGATTAATTTGAGTATTTGGTTTATTTACGTCACAGCTATTATATACAGATTATACATTGAAGTTATTAAACTCTTATTAAAAGATGGTTAGAGTTCAAAACAATGGTTAATGAGAGTAGAGTCCTTTTCCTGCGTCCACTCCCTTCGAAGTATCAATGCATCTCTCCCCCTCTCTGCTTCGGGGATCAAGGGATGGTGCCTCTTTTTAGCACCTCGTTACATCCAGCTAGTGGCGGGAAAAGAGTCGCTCGTGATGTCAAAGGTAGACGGGCTATCCAAACTGGTACTACGCAACAATTCAAAGTTGCACAGGTGCCCTTCACGTAGGGTGATTATTTCTACAAAGATGTCGGGAAGCGGGAAAACTTACACAGCAGGGAAGCGGAAAAACTTACATTTACTATCCGTCAAAGGTGGTTTTTAATAAATCTTGGGATAACACATGGATATTTCTTTGAACAGTTCAGTTCAAAAACGTATGTATAGTATTTCAGGGAAAGTATCAGATAATATTTATATCAGGCTCATGTATCATGCAAATTTAAAACACAATGAAAGATCTCTAGAACAGGGGTTTCCAACCGAAACGGCCTTGCAGGCCACTTCGGGAAAATATTACAATCTCGCGGGCCGCACATAAAGATGTGTCAATTATATCAGATTTGGAAACAAAAAACATATATTGGAGTTAAAATTTAAAACAAAATGAATTATTATCAATATTTTCATTATTTTTCATGTTTACCGACGTATATAATATAATAATGTTTATACAATAAAATGATCAAATAATGTTTAAAATATTACAGTTGCCATTTTCTTGTAAATTACGGAGTTCCTTTTGAATTGATCTTTCATTACTCATTCATGTAATTTGATTATGCTGTCACACATTCTCAAACGATTAAGATACATTGACTTTTGTCTTAACCATCCTGAATATTTTTTAAACTATAAAAAACATCTCTGACTGTCTACTGCTGTTTGGCCACTCCAAACAGAAATAGAGGAGGAGATATAAAAGTCGCATACATAGATAATCATGAACCATCCATAGTAAAGGACGTTTCTATTATTAAAAAGGATTTATTTTAAAACAAGAACAGTTAACAGGCAGATACATTGTATATTTATATATATAAATTTCCCCTTAAATAAATTTCAAAATGAATAAAAACCTGATATTTGAAAAAAATTTTTAAAGAGTCGGTGGGCCGCAAATTTCGTATTGGCTCTGCGTGTTGGACACCCCTGCTCTAGAATATAATCGCAATGTTTGATGAATATCGTATGAAAAAAAACAATGCAAGTTAGAACCAAGATAATATACAAGAAATATTTTGTCCGTCTTTCACTTTAAGAGCTAAAATACCTTTCATAATACAGAGAATCAGACTGAAAGTTATATATATATATATATATATATATATATATATATATATATATATATTCATTTGAATTCCTTTGAATTACTGACCACGGAATCTGTCCGAGTTACTGATACGGAGCTAAAGGAGATCATTTAAATTTTATTAATTCTAACTCAGTCTGAAATTGTCAGACTCCTTACAAAAAAAATATTTTAAAAATTATAATTACATTTAAAAAATTAAATTTATAACAAAAATAAAATTAATATTTCTCTTTTTTTTTTAATCATAAGAGTTTTTCCAACTACGTTCAGAACCGTGATTTTAAAAAAGCGCATTAATATATATTTTCATGGTACTTAGTGTAATTTAGATTAGAATACATGTATAAAATTGTTTCAATTACATTATGAAAAAATAAATTATTTAGATGCAATATTTTGTCAAAAGATTAGCTCTTAGAATAAACTTTTTTCAAAACGTTCTTCTTTTATAAAAAATGCTTCTATAACAATTAAATTTCGTTTCAATAAAGTAAAAACTTATCCAGTGAGTCTGAGCAAAGTTTTTTGAAAAATTCACATTATTTTCAGAGTTACTACAAATTGAAATAAATATCGGCGTTTTTTTCATAAAATTCCTCCCCTCTGTTGTACTAAAATATGGATAAATCCACTTCTAGTTATATTTTACAAATATCCTAGTTCACTTAAACTCTGTAGAGAGGTCTGATATCTATATATGTGCAAAATACTATAATAGAAGCATTTTTCACAAAAGGAGAATGTATCGAAAATTGGTCATTCTATGTAAATTTTCTGTCAAAATATTTTATTTAAAAATTTTTTAAATGTAATAATATTCTTTAAACAATGTTATACCCTTATTATAATCCAAGTAACCCTAATATCATAAATATTATTCATTTATACGCTGGCTAAACATTAGCTGTATAAACAATTATGTTTGCAAATTTATCAATATCATTTAAATAAATTTAAATCTTATAGTATTTTTAAATTCCTACTATTAGCTCACACTCTATACATATTTATTTATTTAATTTTTTTCGTGGAATTTTTAATCGTTAATAAAATACACTTTAAAGAGCTCAATTGAGCTGAAATTTTGTATACATGATTATTTTGCATGACAATACAATAATTTAATATAAACTAATAAAAATTAAATGAATAAAACTAATTATTTAAATAATTACAAATATATCCACGTTTACATCATTTTTGGTGACTTAGGGACCATTTTTACGACTTGTGTCAAATTTTAAAAGGTTGTTTTTTTTCTCGTTTTAAACCATTCAGTTGAACTGAAATTTTATATACACGATCATTTTGGATGACAATACGATACTTTAATAATAATTAATAAAAATTAATTACCACTTAATGTTGTGATCTGTCATATGTATATACTTATTTCTATTAATTTTAACTATTAATAAAAAGTAGAAAAATGATATTTTTCTTGGTTTTTTTTATCTAAACATAATTATTTTATATTGTTTTCATTTCAAGGACGTTTGGGTGTTTAAAATTAGGGTATATAAGATTGGATTTCTGTTCTTAAACAATGTCTAATATCCTTTCAAATAATTCAGTTGTGTTTACTGTTGGATAGGTACAACGTAGTTCTTATAATAGTTGCATGTATTAAGCTATAATGACTAAACTTTCTGATTTTTCGGGAGAAGAGAGTCAAACTTAAATTTCGATTGTGTATTATTATTTTTGATTCCCTAATAACTATATCTCTGTAAGGCCGCATTCACATCAAGGCTGTCAGCGTCGAGCGTTAAGCGTGTAGCCAATCAGAGGCTTCATCTCGGTCGAGATGAAGTCTCTGATGGGCTACACGCTCGACGCTGACAGCCTTGGTGTGAATGCAGCTTAACCATCCTCTTTATATGAACACCAATTTACATATATAATACGTACATATATGTTTATGGAAGTCAATATTACGTTATACAAAAAGATATTTCATCCTCTGGTGCTCTATGTTTTTTATTAGTTATATAAGATTTAATATATATCTCTTTTAAATAATTCACAATGCATAGAAAAGGTAATTTCCATTACACTATTTTAATTATTTATCTTTCTTTATTTACATTTTTTTTCTCTCTCTCTCAACGCTAATTTTAATTATTCGATTTGAAATTTTTCTCGTCAAATAAACTAATAAATTTGGTTTATGCGTGCAGTGTGAACTGCTTGGTTCGTTTGAAGCTATTGAATTAATTAAAGATACATATTAAATTTAAAAAATTAATTTTCAATTTGTAAAATAAATCAAATTAAAGACAACATACTGTTTGCAAAACTAGCCGCATAAAAACAAAGAACTTTTATTTACAAACGTAAAATTGTACCAATCAATTGTTAAGGAAGTTTAAGCAGTACTTTTTTAGCATGCGTTACGTCCACTTCTGTACCCCAAAGATCTCTGCAGCCATGATTATAAATAAATATTTTTAATAAAGCTTTCAATACATGTTTCCCGCTCCATCTATGCTTTATGTTTTTAAAGATATTTTGAACATTTTTTCTTAAAAGTTTAATGATTACTATGTGTGTGTCGTTGAAGCTGATTTATTGAGTTTGCAGTTATAGAATCCTTAAACCACTAATTTGTCCTGGTGTAATAAGGTGATACAAATGAGGTGTCTGAAGGATTTTAATGTCTGCAAACTGACAAGATGTAATAAAGTAAAAATGCATAGCCATTCATCACTGCATGAGAGTATACATTATTATCAGTGCTCCGTTGCTTATAACTGCAAAAGCCGTAAAAAATATAACAGATCATTAGTTATTTTAACTAGGTATTATGAAAACTAATTGAATAACTGATCGTAGAGTAAACATAATTGGTTCTTTATGATCCATCAGTAGTTATTATATTAAAAGCTACAAAAAAAATTATTTTCGCAAGTCATGGCTTTTTAAAGTTTCTGCTTTTCATTTATTTTGAATGAAGAAAAATGAATCCCATCCACAAGTGAGCAAAGATGTGCGGACGAAGGAAGTACTAAAACAATGGTGTCATTTGTATAAAATGTCTGAAATTAAAACTATATAAAACAAGTAATGTAAAAAAAGTTTGTCAATTCCTACAGGATTTATTAGTCTTATTTTTAATTTATTTACTGTTATATATATATATATATATATATATATATATATATATATATAGGATGAGAGTGAACTAATAGTAGGAATTGAAGAATGTGCATGATTTGTCTGCATTATTGTAACAATGCACACTCGGTTTGGCTGAAATACGACGCCAACTTTTGCCATTCTATTAACAGTTACATTGTTACAGCAATGGAAACGAATCTAAGTTGGTGTCAAAAACCGGTGCTTAATTTAATTTAAATTAAATTAATTCATTAATATTTGCAAAAACTGTACTAACATCAAATATCATCCGCCACAAGTTTATAAAATGTATTTGAACTTGATTGGTTAAATAGAAAGTATTTTATTAACGATTGTAAGAAAATTTGAACAATATAAATACACTCTATAACAAAACAAAAACGATGCACCAAGAAGGAAATGCCCGATTGTAATGAAATTTCGTATGCTAAGACATTTGTACCGAACATTCAAATGTTTAAAATTTCGGGTCCAGTGAATGAATAGCTGAAGCTACAGCGCATGTCTCAGCTTATGGTCAAAATTTCGGTTGCATTGCCATTTAGGATACCTATCAATGACTAAAAAATTGCCTCGTCGAGGAATTCGAGCTCGTTACAAGCCAATGACAGAGTTTGTGAGAGGTCGTATCATTGAACGGAAAGATGCAGGTGGGGCAAATAGGAGATCGATCTTCTTATGGGTTCAGGCGATGCGGCAAATAGAAGATGCTGGCAAAAATGGGTGGAAAGAGACACAGCTTTCAGAGTCATGATGGTAGCCGTCGTCCTAGGGCTACAGCAGATCGGGAGAACAGATTGATTGTCATATCAGCTATCACAGCATATAATTCATCGTTATCAATCATCAGACGTACGACACGCACACGAGTTTCCACCATGACTATTCGCAGACGCTGATAGAGCGAAATTTATTCTTGTACCGACCACTACACCACCTGCCACTTACGCCTGCTCACCGTATAACCAGATTACAGTGGTGCTTGGCTCTATCAGGTTGGAATTAAGCAGACTGGGGATCTATAGAGTTTAGTGATGAATCCCGCTTCCAACTGTGTCCTGATGATCATCGAGGACGTGTCTGGAGACGTTTTTCGACAGTTTTTCGTCGTAGACTTCTTCCGTGTTTCAGCTTATGCTTCTATTTTTCCTCTTGAGCTATTTTCAATTATGATCTCAAAGAAACATTCTTTTAAAATAGAAAAAATAATGCGAACCCAACTCACTGATACACTGCTGGACAATTGCTAAGGACGGATAACACTATCATCCATAGCAACCACAAAATGAAAGGAAGCAAAATGTGGAAAACTAGAATAAGTTCGGGATATTAGTAAGAAAATGTATGAGTATGCAAATTTTTTTTCAACGTCTGTTCATCACGTGATAGCGTTCATAAGAGCTTTAAAGGTTTTGACGCTTGTGGACAGTTGTTGTTTCAAGTCAAAGTTTTACAGGAAAGATTTAATAGACGAACTTAAAATTTTTTACATGTCTTTCCGACATCACATAAATGATTTTATGCGTGGCCGAATTTTTGGAAAGATCGAAGAAGGGCGAAAAATAACAGATGTTGCCAGGGAGTTGGACATCGCTCACAGCGTTGTTTCACGGCTGTGGAAGTCATTTAAAAATAATGGAATGTGTAGTAATGCAACGCTTACATAATTTAAACTATTTAACTATTTAATTTATTCACATTGAATCCATGTTAAATAAAACCCGGTTCTACTGACTTTGCATCGCATTATAGCTTAAGTTTAAACATTAGATATTTTAAAGACAAATAAACTGTACGCTAAATCAAAAGACATTCTTTAAATAATCATTAATTTATTTTAAAACAATAAGATTGAAATTAAGTTAAAACATAAAGATTTACTTAACTCTGAGAAAGAGGCGACGAAGAGGAGTCATGTCGCTGCTTGGAGTCTCCCATTTGCGGTGACTAATTGGAAGAGAGGTGTCAGAACAAGTGGGTGTCAGAGATTGCGTCAAAAAAAAGAGAGAGAGCGACAATTCGGGGTGCATCCGCTTTTATTCCGCGGCGGCTTGCTCCTGTATTCTGGAGCGGATTCTTTACAGTAACTCAATCATTATGTCTGTTTGGTCTAGAGTCAGCGGAAGGATATTCTCTCACGGTCAATGACATCCCCAAGCGCGGGAAATTCTAAAGACACCCCGATACCATGATATATTTATGGGAGCGGTGCCCTTTTCCAGGCGTGGGAACGCGTCACCCTTTTCGGTGGGGTAAAAAGAGACGCATTCACCAAATTCCTTCCGTTGTAAACAACAACAGGGTAGATGTAAAAATTACAGTTGCAACCTTAGGGACCGGCGACCTCCCATCACTCCTCCCCTCTTTCACATTAACAAAACTAAAAATAATGAAACTCAAAAATTTCAGTTAAGTAAATGTAAATACAAAATTGCCCTAGTGTCGGCACATCCAAAATTCATTGAGGAAAATGTCTATATCAAAGTTCAAAGTTTAAACAGACTCTTCTTCCATTCAACTGGCACTTCACGGACCCCTGATTCACAGACTCCTGGTTCACGAACAGCTGTCCACGTCCTGATGGGAGAGAAAAGAAAAAAATGTCTGGAGCGTCGTAATCTCACTGAAAGCACTATAGTTCGTCGTTCTATTGGTCTTCCGGTGCTGTTTGAATCCTGTGGGGGTTCTGCCCATACTCGTCCATGATGCCCGCAGTTCCATCAGCGCTTCCACATCTCTACGAAATCTGCTAAACTGCAAAAAAAAAAAAACTTTGTCTCCCAGGGAAACCATATTAGTAATGAAACCACAAATAAAACTTGGCCCTTTGTGACCGCCGTCGAAGACTCCAAGCACCAACCTTCAACTCCTCTTACCTCTCATAACATAAAATAAGAATTTTAGAAAAAATTATAAGCAATTTCCAAAGTTCCTACCCAATTCCGTGAGGGAAAAACAAATTAACTATCAACAACTACGATTACGTTCATGTACGAAGAGAAAAAAAAAACACTGAATGGATCACCCAAACAATTTACAAAAACATCAAACACAGAATGACAAATAGAATTAATTAAATAATCACAAAGAATCGTGTGCCACTAAATAAAAAATTAAGACAAGTAACACATAAAAAAAATCAAAATTTGCGTATCTAACAACTGCGCTACTCACAAGAACCACACATAGGAGTATTGAACAAAATACATTGATAAGAAATAAACGCTAGTGAAAACATCTATATACAATTCGAGCGTGGCCCCCAGAAACAGACACCTCATAATCGTTTAACATCGAAATCCTGACACGACTAATGTGAAGTGAATGTCCCAGACCACTAAAAAAAAATTACTAATTTGTCCCTCTACATACTCAAAGCATAAGAAATTGCAATGGTTCACTAAGAGCATGGATAACAATCTTTCATAAAATTAATTAATTTAAAGTAAAAATGTAGAAATTGAAACGATGGATGTGCATAGTTGGAAAAAAAATTATAACCTCCGAGAATGCTTAATAGCCTAAGAAATTAAAAAATTCACTACAAGCATTGGTTACAATTGAAAGTTTAAAAAAAATTAATGTAATTAATTCAGATTTGCAAATTAAAATTCTATAAATTAACGAATCGTATAAATGATAAAAAAAATTATAACCTGTAAGAATGCGGAGTAGCTTAAGGAATTTAAAAAAATTCACTACAAGCATTGGTTACAAATGAAATTAAAAAAAATTTACTGTAATTAAATTTAGAATTGCAAACTATGAGTGTGCATGTGATCAGTATGCACCCCCAATGTGTACAAACGCAAAACAAAAACAAAACATCCCATTTCCTGCGATAGGACGATCGCCGGCAACCGCCAACACAAGAAACAGAATGTAGAATTAAGACTAAAAAAATTTAGCAAATCCGATTGTAAAAAAAAATTAACTATAGCGATTAATGCTTTTAATTTAAATTTGAGAGGAGAAAAAAAAATTCTTCCACATTCAATACATTCGAATTTCCATTTGAGAAATGAATTCCAAAAATCACAAGTGCAGTTGAAAATTTCAGAAAAAAAATTAAAAACATAAAATTGATATGCATCTCAAGTCATATGAGGCGACACATACAGAGTAAAGTAATTTAACTAAAAGAAAATTATTGCAAGTGTTACACATAATTAAACATAAATTCCAAGATAAAAAAATATCGCTTAACTAATCAACATAACTTTTTAACAATCTATGTAATACAATGTATCAAGTCCAGATAATATAAAAAACTCAAAATGTTTCACTATACGCGCAACAAATATACAAACACGAAAAAAAACAACAAGATCCTCGATTTACAACAATACCGCTAACTCAATTCATCGAAAATCCTCTAATTAATAACTCAAATATAATTCTATAACACCAACCTAAAATTCTCAGTAACCTTAAAATGATTCCTCGATAATCCAAAAATGCCTTTACCTCAGATCGTTCACATCTTATGCCTCAATAACACTAACTAAACGTATCTGCACCTTCCAAATAATCAATCGATTGCTCCTCAATACCAATAACTAAAACCATATAAGATCATCAACTTTGTACACAAACTCTAATATGCCCAGTAATGCTAACTAGACTTATCTTCAGCTTCCAAATAATTAATCGACTTCTCCGCAATACCATTAACTAAAACCATCTATGCTCATCAACTTATTTACAAAAATCTCACATAATCCTCAACTCGAACTTTCCTAATTGCATCTCAAAACATTATTAAATATACCACACACTCATTAATTCAACTTATCTATGTTCATCAACTTAATTACTCGAAACCGTACCAAATCATTAACTCAAATTACCCTATCTACATCAAAACAACGTTCTCAATTATACCGTATAATTATATCAACTCAATTTCCTTTGCCCAAAATCCTTAAATCAAAACATCCTTCTGTACATCAAACAATTTTATCAAATAAACCATGTGACTTTCTTTTCAACTCAATTATCCATTTCCATAAAAAACAACTATCGAATAAACGTACTTTGAACACAAACTTATCTATCTCCATGAAAAAAAAAACTTTCCCAATTATTCAACAAATTCATCAGTGCAAACTTTATCTATCTCCTTCAAATAACTTTCTCAGTTTACTGTATAATTACTTCAATTCAAATTGTCATTTTTCCAAAACAACTTTCTCGGTTTACTGTATAATTACTTCAATTCAAATTGTCATTTTTCCAAAACAACTTTCTCGGTTTACTGTATAATTACTTCAACTCAATTGTCATTTTCCCAAATCCATAACTCAAAACAATCCTCTGTGCGTAAAATTGCTGGATATCTGACCCCGAAGAAAAAATTCTGTAGGATACAACTCTCTCCACATCAGAAAAAAATGTTGGGCATCTGACCCCGAAGAAAAAACTCCGCAAGATAAAACTTTCTCCACATCAAAAAAAATGTTGGGTATCTGACCCCGAAGAAAAAATTCCGTAAGATAAAACTTTCTCCACATTGGAAAAAAATGTTGGGCATCACGGACCCCATGCGTTCTAATTTCGCAATGATGAGAGAAATGTCAAATCGAACAAGATTTGACTCCGGTCAATGCGGTGCCAGCGTCGAGACAGGTCCTCAATCCAAAAATCTCACCACACCACGTGAACATGCCGTACCGCTCAAAACCAACCAGCGACACTCAGAAAAGGGGGAGGCGGGGCCAAAAAATTTCACCAATGTGCCGGATAGAATCACAATCAAAGCTCCACCCTTGATGCGAGACCTCCCCGGGGGAGTTCCACGAGAAAAAAAATCGGCGGAGTCACCGGAAATGGACTTCGCGCCGTTTCCCCCCATCACTCAAGCACAAAAGATAATTTGAAAACGATATTTCTCTCTCTCACTCTATTTCCAATCCACAATTCTCAAGCAGAAAAAAAAACATCCAAGAACACACAAAGCAAATTTCTCAAGCAAAACGTCCAACAACAAATAATTCACCCCAGATCAAACATGTAGAACACACAAAGCAAACTTCTCAAGCAAAACGTCCAACAACAGATAATTCACCCCAGATCAAACATGTAGAACACACAAAGCAAACTTCTCAAGCAAAACGTCCAACAACAGATAATTCACCCCAGATCAAACACGCAGAATACACAACGCAGCTGCCATCTCCCCGTCGCTCAAGTACACCAGAGACAAATTGAAAACGCAACCCAAGGATAAATACGCGCAACACTATTTCAAGCACGACTCCACAGATAAGAATGCCTAATCTACACAACACTATCTTAAGCACGACTCCACAGAAAGAATGCCGAATCTACACAACACCATTTTAAGCACAACTCCACAGATAAGAATGCCTAATCTACACAACACTATTTTAAGCACAACTCCACAGATAAGAATGCCTAGTCTACACAACACTATTCTAAGCACAACTCCACAGATAAGAATGCCTAGTCTACACAACACTATTCTAAGCACGACTCCACAGATAAGCTTAATAACATCATCGTAACAATCCAAGAACTGAAGATGATATGTCTACACCGCGAACAAACCAACCAATCCCTCCAGTTCCAACAACAACAAAAAAACTCATTAACAAATAACAAGCAGAACCGCCATCAAAATCCAGAACAAAAAATCAAATCAACATCAACACTCAGTTAAACAATCCACCGCGCGCCAACATAAATCAACACATGTAAGCCTAGTATCAACGAGAAAAAAAATACAATATCGACCGACCAAAACATCAAAATTCCTAGTAGTTTAGTGCACAACCGAGACACAATTATTGACTGCAAATTCATTTAACAACCACAATTAATCTAAACCCCTGAATAAACAACAACAAAAAAAATTCCAAATCTATAGCAAAACAAACAACACAAAAATTAAATGAGCATTGAAACACCTAACCGAAACACCAGAAAATTTTTAATCAAAGTTAGCAATCATCTCACATAACAAAACAACATGAGCGAAAAAATTTTAAGTTTCAACATAATTTCGTAGGGAAAATATTCAAACAACCATCTCTATCCATAACTTAACGAGCATAAATTCCAATGTTATCATCATTTAGAAATATACAACCACTTAAAATTAATACATCAAGAAAATTTAGCAATAAATTAATTCTAACAAAATGCCGTTACCAAAATTATTAATCTTCTATGCAAAATCAAAATTTAACCAGAAAATCAGCATAAACAGTTATACACAATCAAATCAGCATAAACTAAGTTATTCAATAAAATAACCTTTTGTATGAAAAAAAATTAAAATTACTAGATAATAATCACAACACAAATTATGTAATAGATGAAAAAAAAATTTTTTTTTAAATATGTATGTATCGTAACAACATTCAAATTTCATGACAGGTGTCCAGAGACCCCAAAATTTGATTTTTTTTTTTTTGCTGCAAACATAAATTAAAGCTTAAAATTTATAAAATTAAAAATTGACGTACGTACATGATTATCATTGAATAACACTTGCATTACACAAAATTTATTTAATATATTGCACAAAACACACAGCATAAAAATATTTTATCTAGAGTTAAAATTGATATTAACCACAAACAACACTATGTCATTTAAGCATAAAATCAAGACATAAAACAAACTGCATAAAAAAATTTAACTGGAATTCATTAAATAACAGGAAATCATTAAATAAATGAGTACAAAATTTGATCTAACTAAAAAAACATAAAACATAACATGAAACAAGGTGCAACTATGAGACAGGTACCATTAAATGTGTGCTCTCGAATTTACGAAGCGTAAAAATTGTAAAAAAAAAATTCAGTCTCCTTCAAAAAATTTTAGCGCGGAAAAGCATTAACGAGCCGAATTGCCTGCACGAGCCCTTAAATTATACCTTGGACTTGGAACAATACCCTTAACCTCCGTCTCGTCTGGTTGTAAATCATCCAAATTATTCAAGTGCAAATATGAAAATCTCTTAATAAATGGAATCATCCGATTGACATGCGTGTTAAATCTTTTCCTCAATTGTTCTACATGTTGAACCCTATAATTGACATTAGAAAAACGTTCTATTACTCTGTAAGGAACTTCGAACTTAGGTCTGAGTTTTGGAGATAAATTAGATTTAATGTTAGGCGTCTTTATAAAACACAAGGACCCGATTTTGTAATCGTAATGATGTTGTTTTGTCGCTCTCGTACTCAATTCAATATGTGATGCCTCCTGATCCTTCAGATTATTTAAAACTTTATTGAAAGTATGCTCCACAAAGACGATAAAAGTTTCCCGACATATTCATACTTATTTTGTGGTTTATCGGAATTCTTTTCGTAAGTGTAAGATAATCGAATATCTCTGCCATGTTCTAGGAAAAAGGGAGATGTGTATGTAGCTTCATGGATCGCTGAATTTAATGCTAACATGGTGTGCGGGAAAGGCTCATCCCAATCGTTTGTGTTTTGTGAAATTGATGCAAGGATATTGGCCAGCGATTTTGATTGGGTTTCTCTACCCTACCGTTGACGTGAGCGGAATAACTTGATATGTGCCTTTTGTGAATACCCATGACTGCAAAATTCAACAAATTCTGAACTCTTAAAATATGTAGCGTTATCTACGACTAATTTATGTGGGCAACCCCTGTGTACAATTTAATTATCAAAGAAAGCTTTTGAAATGGCACTCGACCTAATATCCGGAAGTGGAACAATGTGAATGTATTTTGTGAATGCATCTATCATAGATAAAACATAGCTATATATATATATATATATATATATATATATATATATATATATATATATATATATTATTACCTTTAGGCGTGGTTTTTAAAGGACCGAAAATATCCATATGACACGTTTCTCCTGGTTCAGTACTCTGTTCTACAGGTTGATGGGGTGCAGGCGGAATTTTAAAGGCGTTTTTTCGAGATAAGCATATGGTGCAAGAACGAACAAAATTTTTAGTATCTTTGTACATATTATGCCAAAAGAAGTTTTCGCTGAGTCGATGATATGTTTTAAAAAATTTAAGATGCCCTCCGTATTCTGAATGAACAGATTCGAGAATTTTAGCCTTTAGACAATGTGGAATGCAAACTTGCTTTCTAGTGGTGTTAGACCTGGGTGATCTGCAGGGGCGCTTGGACAAATGACATAACAAACCTTCCCCATTAATAAAATAGTTGCTGATTTGTGAGCTAACGTCATTTTGATCAATTTTTTGTATGATAGTGCTTAAAACAGAATCTTCGCGTTGCATATTAATAAGATCTTTAGAGTCAGGTAAAGCTATTGTGATGTTGTTAATATAACGAGAAAGATGATCTGCGACTGAAATTAAGGATCTCCTGATGTAGTGTATGTCTTAATTAAATTCTTCCAGAGCCAATTTCCAACGCAAAATTTTGGAAGAGGAATTTTTATTAGAAAGAAATCCTGCGAGAGGCTTATGATCGGTAAAAACATTAAATTTTCTACCTAACAAGAAAGTTCTAAAAAAATTTAATGCTGTATATATCGCGAAAAATTGTAAAACTGTTGCGTTATATTTAGATTGTGATGGATTTAATTTCTTAGAAAAAAAATATAAAGGTTTGACTTCAGAGTTAGGCCGAAAGTCTAAAACAAGGCGCCATTTTTCCTTTTGTTTGACAAAAGTGCTCATTTCGCGAAATTCAATATATCTCCTATAAAATTATTACCTAAGATTTGTCGGAGTATTATACTGAGAATTAGATTTCGAAATAATCCCCGCCTTTTCTAAATCTGTTATTTGACGTTGAAATTCGTTTCTTAAGTTAAATGGAATTTTATAAATCGGACATTTAATGGGATAATCATGTTGTAGACTAATTCTATGATGCTCCGTAGCGGCTGCGGATAATTCTACCGTAGGGCGAGCGAAAGCACTTTTGTGCGAAATTAAAAGTTGAAATAATCTGCTTTTGATTTTACTGTCCAAACCTGAAAGGTTGAAATCTTTCTCCGTGAGTGGGGGTAAAATATCTTGAGAAACGGGAAAATCAGAAGAAAAGTCTTCGTAATTATTGACAGTAATTATTTTCATGTTTTTGTTAAGGGTGATTATGTTATCTGAATCGTTTCTAATTTCTAAGATGGTGTCATTTGTCTGTGGATCAATATTAATTTGTGAATTAGTTAAGTGAATGTTTTTAGTTTGTAGCTTTGCTGAACTCTGAATAGTGGCCAATGACGTCGAATTAGGTAATGTTTCAACATGTATACGAACATTAGTGACCAAATGGGGGCCCACACACGTTTTGTGTTTTAAAAATCCATGTATAAAGTTACTCTGTACCACACGCGGAGGGAGTGAATAATGAATAAGCGGAATTGAAAATTTATTAATTAATAAACGGTTTTTACCTATATCTAAAACTGCGTCCCATAATTTCAAAAAATCGTATCCCAAAATAGCGCAATAACTATCGTTAATCTCTTGCTTCGTTATAAAAAAAATATGTTGAAATTGTAATTCCCCCAGTGACAATGGTATTTCATAGCAACCGATAATTTCTACCGTGTCTCCGCTTACGGCTTTATTCTGAATTGAAACATTAAATTCCCTAAAGTTATCATTTTTTTTTAGTGAAAAAAAAATTAGACATTAAAGATACGGATGCACCTGTGTCAATTAAAATTCTAAATTTGTGATGTTTAACATTAGCCTTTATTATTGGTAGATCAAATATATTGTCTCGAGATTGAATAGGAGAAAACCGCTCCTCTACCAAATGAAAAAAATCTAAATACGGCTTTCTCCGCGGGAGTTTAAAGTCTCGTTCCTGTTATAACGTTGAAAACCCCTATTTCCAGAATTTGTGTGTGACCCTCTCACCGGATGCTTGGGGGCTGCGTAACTGTCGCGGAAATCAGATTCTCGGAAATGGACATGTCTCCCATCTAAACCGGGGTGACAGGAAATAGAATAATCGCTAGCCGCGATTCTCCGGGGGGGCTGGTAACGGGCAGCGTTCTCGTCCCTCCTCCTTCTTCTACACTCTGCCTGTCTATGTCCCTGAATTCCACAATAAAAGCATTTGAAAACGTTTTCCTTTCTGTTAAAAGAATTTCCCCCTGATTTACGAGCTGTAACTGAACTGGTCTCCTGTAGACAGCCGACCCTTAAGTTCATTTCTTCTAATCTATCCGCTAATGCTGAAAGAACTGGATTTTCCGTTTGTGCGGACGACAAACCGGATCTCTCTTCGCTAGCTATTTGGTTCAATTTCATATTTTGCTCTTCTATCAATGCCGCGTTGATTGATTCGTCTAAATTTAAAGGATCACGAGAAAGCACAAAGCGGCGAATGTCATTTCTTAAACCACTTATGAAACGAGATTGTAACAGTTGGTCGTTCGCATTCCTCAACGCGGTATTTTGAGCCGAATTTCCTGACTGGAAAATATGTGTTCCCAGTTTATTGATGCGTGCTGCGAATTCTTGTACGCATTTAGAAGGACCCTGGATACATGATGAAAATAACTGTAGACGCGTTGATAAAGGTACAGCTTTCTCGAATCTTCCAATAAGAATTCTTGCGATATCGTTATATTCTGTCAATTGACTGTTGGTTGGGTCGGATAAAAAAATTCCTCAGCTATTCCCGCTAATTTTAATTTCAGAATTGTTACTTTCTCATCGTTTGACCACTTGCCTAAATTCGCAACATCGTTTATTTTTTCTAAGAACCTACGTATTCCTAAAGATTCACCTCCGTCGTACATTGGGATTAGATCAATTAGGTTAAATTTCTCGGACACCGTTTGCGTCATTAGGGGGTCTGATTGTCGTGTACGTGGCATGTTTTTTAATTATTAGTTAAGACAAAATTTCTAGCGAGTTTAATTCACAACGGAAACCGTTAAATTAAAACAAAATTCAAGCACTCGTGCAGGGTAAAAGAAATTCATGAACTCTTAAATTTAAATAAAACTTTTAACTAATCGGCTCTCGCGTAAATACATGCATAGAGAGAAAAAAATCACATCAATATTAAAAAGAATAAAATTAAAGAGCACCAGTACCTGCGTCATCTCTGCACCTTGGACTCTTCTTCTCACCAAATCTGCAAGAAAAAAATTCACAGTATCAAATTCGAGCAATACATAAACATAGTAACACACGAGATGAAAATTTGTCGTGATGATCCATCAAGAAACGTTTACAATATGAAAGGATGTAAAAAAAATTTTCCGACGACCGAAAAAATTTAAAATCCTCGTCACGGCACCAGATAATGCGACGCTTACTTAATTTAAACTATTTAACTATTTAATTTATTCCCATTGAATCCATGTTAAATAAAACCCGGTTCTACTGACTTTGCATCGCATTATAGCTTAAGTTTAAACATTAAATCTTTTAAAGACAAATAAACTGTACGCTAAATCAAAAGACATTCTTTAAATAATCATTAATTTATTTTAAAACAATAAGATTGAAATTAAGTTAAAACATAAAGATTTACTTAACTCTGAGAAAGAGGCGAGGAAGAGGAGTCATGTCGCTGCTTGGAGTCCCCCATTTGCGGTGACTAATTGAAGGGAGGTGTCAGACCAAGTGGGTGTCAGAGAGTGCGTCAAAAAGAGAGAGAGAGCGACAATTCGGGGTGCATCCGCTTTTATTCCGCGGCGGCTTGCTCCTGTATTCTGGAGCGGATTCTTTACAGTAACTCAATCATTATGTCTGATTGGTCTAGAGTCAGCGGAAGGATATCCTCTCACGGTCAATGACATCCCCAAGCGCGGGAAATTCTAAAGACACCCCGATACCATGATATATTTATGAGAGCGGTGCCCTTTTCCAGGCGTGGGAACGCGTCACCCTTTTCGGTGGGGTAAAAAGAGACGCATTCACCAAATTCCTTCCGTTGTAAACAACAACAGGGCAGATGTAAAAAATTACAGTTGCAACCTTAGGTACCGGCGACCTCCCATCAGTAGTAGACGGCACGGGGAGTGTGTGTTAGAAGTACGACGCCTGCAGAAGACAGATATATCGTCCAATCAGCAAAAAGGAACAGACGCATCACAGCTCAGCAGGTGGCAAATCAGTTTCTTGCTGCCTCAGGAAAGCAGATCTCCCGAAAAACTGTTGCCAGACGTTTGAGGGGAGGAGGACTATACGCACGCAGACCTGTTTTGTGTATCCCATTGACCAGACAGCACCATACTGCCCGTTTGCAACGGTGTCGTGAGCATCACAATTGGACTGAACAGGACTGGGCATGCGTACTATTCTCAGATGAGAGTAGGTTCAGTCTGTCATCGGATAGTAGACGCCAAATGATCTGGCGCGAGAGTGGTACTGCTTATCGTCCATAAAATATCCAGGAAAAGGACCGATATCCGACATGCAGTATCATGGTGTGGGCCGGCATCATGATCAATGGTCGCACGCGCCTACATGTGGTTCTGAATGGGACTATGACGGGCCAACGATACATTGATAAAGTTCTACTTCCTCATGTTCGTCTTTTCCGTGGTGCTGTCGGTGATAAATTTGTTTTTATGGACGACAACGCAACATGTCATCGAACACTCGCTCTTCAGGATTGTCTAGACAGCGAGGGTATTCAACGTCTCGTATGGCCAGCGCGTTCTCCAGTTCTAAACCCCATTGAAAATGTCTGGGATGCTTTGGGGAGGCAAGTTGCTGTTCGAAACTTTCCTCCGACGAACAAGAACACCCTCATCCGTGCACTCACAGAGGAATGGGATAAATTGCCTCAACAGCTGCTGGATAATGTTGTTAAAGTATGGTACGACGTGTGGAATGTTGCATCACACTCCACGGTGGACATATCCCGTACTAATACGTTTCTTTAAGGTGCCTGCTGACTTTTAGATGCATTGTTCCATTTCTCCGTACGCAAAACAAATTAACATTTTTTTTTTTTCAGATGTTTCACAGCTTTTGTACTATCCAGAACAATAAACATTCTTTATTCTAATGTCTGAACAGTGTAGCAACTATATTTTATCCTACTAGGCCTCATGTTTCACTTAATGTTATGCTAATAGCAATTTGTGATCCTTCCTTAGCAATTGTCCAGCAGTGTATTTACTCACACTGTGAAATACTCATCATCCAATTTCAAAGCCAACTGATGAGAGATGAGAGGTTTTGTGTGGGGTTTGTAGGGATGAAGTGTAAAAGTAGCTTAAGGTAAACCCATTTTTATCGTGTCACAGGCCATTCCTAGGGTATTTCAAAGTCAAATTAGTCTTCCACTCTACGAAACATGTAAAACTGCCTCTCTTCAATTCACTCCCCGCTTAAATCTAGCCTGAGCGGCTGGTGCCCTCCGTACTTTGCTCATTCCCAGAAGAGAAATATTTTCGTGTTAAGCGATTTTTATTTTGTGTCAGAAGATAAAATGCATAGCAGTTTGTCGGACCATTAAAATATTTCGTTTTAGGCTTTTTCGCGTTTAACCTAGTTCACAGTATATCTCTCCTTAGCGTAAATGTTGTATATATCTCTTTCTTAAACAGATAATAACTTTCAAAACTGGAAGAGAACATGGGGTAGCCAATTTGTTGCGATTGCAAATACGCAAATAATTTTCGAGTAATTGATCAATTGAATCTCGATTCCGATACAAAATATTTAAGGGGGACAGGTAGAAGGCACTCAAAACTTCAGCAACAGGTGCTGCTTCACTTTACAATATTCGTAATTCATTATTTAAATAGCCAAATAATTTAATTGAGTATGAAGAAAAAAACGGAATCTTATATGCTTTTCAAAAACGTTATCAGTTATTTAAAAGAAAACTTTTCATCAGTGTACAACAGGAAAAATTATTCTTTAAAAATAAGTATATTGGTTTATACCTATAGTCTGTAAATTTTGTTTATTCCAGTTATAAATGAAGGGAAGAACTACAAAGAAATATAACTATAAGAAATAACTATAAGGAAATACTTATTACATACGCGAGTGTGTTTATAAATTTTCTGTTATTTTTATTAAGGTCATAAGTTGAAGCCACACACTTGTTGACGATGTTGGCTAGACTTGTTAACGATATAAGATTTGTTGACATCAACATCGACACATTAATGGAAAATTAAGAGCTTTTCTCCTTGGAAATATTTATCTATATTCGTTTCTGCAAATCCTCACAGGCTCTCTATCATTTTTTTATTAATCCCATAATTGGCCACAAACAAGTTCTGTTAACAATCTAGGTAATAATTTTTAGCGATCATCACGAAATCACAACGATACACGAACTAGCACCTCACTCTTCAAAATTCTTTAGTATGCCGACTTAAACTTTCCCAGATTTTAGTAACACAAAAGCCCATGTACACAGCAGATGATTGTAGAAAGACGTAAGTACTTTTACCACTGCATGAAAATATCTCCCACAGTTACAGGACCGTGACATCTCGACTACTTTGGGCTTAAAAAAGGAAACAAGGTCCCTTATTTTGTTTTATTTGTTATGTCTAACTTGAGTTGTAAGATATCTACACTATTTTTGTTCTATGTATAGGCTAATACTGTGCTTCTAAAACCTTTAATATTTGTGATCCACTGTTCAATCATAATTTTCATCGAGACCCCTCCGTACAATAACAATGTATTCAATTCAATAATTCTGTACTTTGAAGCTAAAGCCATAAAACGACTTTAGCATCTTAAGTGCCACTGGCGTATATAAAAGTCTCACTCAGCCAGTGAGTTAATTGCCTCGAACGTATATATTTGTCCTTCCGAGAAGTACAATCTTTTCTGGGCATTGCTATCTATAAATTTATTCCTAAGACTTCGAATTGTAATAAAATGACCTTGGCAGAGTTTGCGAAGTATTCCTTATCTCAGAGGATCTCCTTATTTATTCCTTTTCCACCCCCCCAACTTTCTACATACAGTTGCCTAAGTGTTAAGCAGGAGCCCTGGGGAGGGAGCAAATCGCGTAATTTTTAATCTGCATTTAAGGTATTAATTGTAAACCGTACGAATTATTAAGATAAATGTTAACGTTTGCATATAATTTTATACATGACAAGCCCATGGGGTCACTGATAAACTTGTTCTTAACTTTGTATTATTGTTACAATAATTATAAAATACATTGCGTAGTACTGATATATTTATCAGTGTATCATATCAGTATAAATGTGTATTTCACTTTTTATTATGTCAGAATGTATCAGCTCGTTTATTTTCAATAAGTTAATAATTTTTTTAATTATCTTTTGTCTTCGATATTTCAATCTGCTCGCGCCCCTCTCGTAGGGTTTTCACGCCTCCTTAGGGGAGGGGTATCCCACAGTTTGAGAAACTCTGAGCTAATACTTTTTCTATAGTGCAATAGCGAAATCAGGGGGAATAAATGTGCATTGGTTTGTACATGACTTCACTCACAGGTTGGCAGAGAAAATCATTCGGGAAAAAACATAAAGAAGATTTTAACTAGATGAGACCTTTATTTGGCACTTACAACTACTTCCTTAACTATTTCACTTCATTTTTACATAACTCCCCAAACTGCGTAATAAACGTGGTACACTTATTTCTCACTGTTGAAAACTCACTACTCTTTGTGTATTGGACTTGGTAACCTCATTGTATACAGATGGGGTGCAACCTGAATCTGTCAAAATATCCTCTGAAAAAAATTACACTCACTTCCAAAAGTGAAGCTCGGAGAGGAAAATGCAAATTTCCGGAAGCCAATCAGAATTAAAGAGGATGACATTTTCTGCAGAGGTAGATGGAAGTATGTAAATATGTTAGGTAACAGCCAATTGTATGCTTTCATGTGAAGAAATATGAAAAAATGGCAGTCTAATAAGAAGCCAGCTTTATGAAGGACTACAGAAGTTGATTGTACGTGCTAATAGAAGGTGTTTAAAATTTCGTACAATTTGTTCTCAAGACATACGTGTTTCTATGACTTCGAGAAAACGAATGGAAGATTCTAAGCGCTGACATGCTGTGGGGCGCATTGAAGCGAGGCAGTCGATCACAGATATTGCTCTTTTCTTCGACGTTCATCATTCTGTAATTTCACGTTAATGAAAACAGTTCCAAACGACACAGACAGTTGTCCGAAGGCCCGTAGGTGGTCGCCCAAAGGTTACAACTCCCGCGGAAGATCGGTATATTGCTATTGTAGCCAAGCGGAATCGCAGAGCAACCTCCACATGTGTGACACCCATTGTTACAGCGTCCATTGGTAAGGCTATATCTGCAACTACTCTTGACCGAAGATTGCATATGAATGAACTGTATGCCAGTGTAACTCGAGTTAGTGTTCCTCTATCCTTCCAATAAAGAGAGTCACGATTAAAGTGGTGCCGGGAACATGGCAATTGGACTCTGTCTGATCGGGGCAATGTCGTGCTTACTGATGAGTCAAGATTTGCTCTTGGAACCAGAAGACAAGCGTGTAAGGATATGTCGTAAACAAGGAACATGCAATCAGCTTCAAAACGTTACCGAACATCACGCATTCCGAGTCGGAAGCATTATGTTGTGGGCAGGGATTTCATTAGGATATCACACCGACCTGTACATCTTTAAACGGGGTTCTGTGACGGCTGACCGGTATCGAGATTAAGTTCTAGAACCCATTGTGAGATTGTACTCTGCAGCAGTTGACCCTACTTGCCCTAATTTCGTATACCTCAAGTATGCAGAAGGGTACAAAAATTTTATGTAAAAAATATTCATCGGTTTTTTTTTCTGACAACTATGTGTTTATTCCTTAATTACTGTTTTCCCCTTTTGTACAAAACTCCACAAAGTGTTCTAAACGAGGTAATTTATTTGTTACTGTTGTATACTCACCACTCTTTAAACTCGACATGGTATATTCCTCCTTCAGTGGATGCGATGTAAGCTGAATCAAGTGATGTTTGAAGTGTATTCCTGATGATGAATTAAGGAGACTATTGTCGACAAAAAGAAGTAATGGCATTCACGAAATAATTCCCATTAGTGTTTTCCCATGTCAGTATTTCATGTGTCGCTTCTCAATGCGAGGTTTTAAAATAAATAATTTGCTCATCACAATTATTCTGTTTTTTTCGTAAGAATTTAAAAGAGCATGTGGTTTATTTATTTCTATAGTAAAGAGTCAGTGTAAAAACTTCTCTTTCATTATTCATCTCTTTGTATAAATTTTGTAGTATTCGTTTCTATAACTCATTCCATTTCTTTTTAAAAATATCTACAACTTATGTTGTATTTCTAAAATAATTATTTATTGTGATTGATGATTAAAATGGCAATCTGAAAATATCACAATAATTATTAGTAACAGAGATGCAAGAGCAGAGGTTCTCAAACATTTTGTCTCATAGACCTGTTGGCGTGTTTTTAAGTTTCGGGTATATCCCTGCTTACCTAATATTGAATTTTTGTGAACTTATCAACTTAAATGTCTTTTTGACAGTTGATACTACTATTTATTTTAAAAGAATTATTAAATTTCTAATTGTAGTGAAGTATAGCGTTTAAAACTTAAGAAGCACATGGTCATTAATTAAATTGATACAAAAATACCTCAACAAACAAAACCTTTAAAGAGAGGGAGGAATCTAGAGCTTCATTAATAAGTTTTCATCATTTCGTATCAATCTAGTCAGGTTTAACCCTAAATTTCTGTTGTTAGTAAGAGTCCTTTTTTTTCGTTTATGAATGAATTCTCATATGAATATGAGTACTCATATGATAATTCTCATTGTCTACTGTAGTGTTACTATAAAAAGGCAATCTCAAAACTAGTTTCAGGATCTGAGTAAAAGGCATTTAAATGTTGAACATATGTTAAAAAGTCCCTACAGATTATCTGTGACAAATTCAGGAAATTCGCAAGGTATAATATTATACTTCTTTAGCTGAAGTCTGTAAAGAATGCTGAAAGGATCCTTGTCTTGATGAAATTTATGCTGTCACCCAGTAACCTCAAATTAATCTCACAAATTGTAATAAGTAAATCAGTTCAATTGGTAAATTTGGTTTCTCCACTAGATCAAATGTTTTTAAAGATTTAAGGCATGATCTAGTTTAATAAGATCCACTACTATAGAACTCATTCATACTTCATTGACACTTGAATTATTTTTTCACTGGCATATACCCGTTGAAAGTTGTCATAGACCCCTGGGGTCTATATAGACCACTTATCTTTAAAATAAATAATCTACGTACAATTTATTTATTTTTTAATTTTTGTAGAAGAAATGGTAGTTTTTTATAATAAAATTTTTATATGTGTTAAGGAACCTCTTTAAACAATGCGTGAGTGATAATTAACATCATTCTATTCAGCTGCGCAAAGGTTTTTGTAGATTGCCCTCGTAATTTGTAACCATGATCAAGTGACAAGGACGACATCTAAACTGGGAACCTACTCTCTTAACCTACACGTGTGGCTTCGGTAGCCGAGTGGTCACGATATAGGATCATGGCTGACCTTGTCACGAGTTCGAACCCAGTACCACTAAAGTCCTGCCGTGTAGGGTTGCGATGCACTTTATATCTGTCGAAATCTTAAACATCCTCCCTTTGGTGCGTATTTCTATTTAGGAGAGGGGGTGCCAGCTCAAGTGTCATTCACGTTACTTGACCATGGTTCAAAATTACATGGTCCGTTGCTAAAATTCCTCGTGTAGATGAACAGTGTGACGTTAATATTCACTCACTCGCCCTAACCACCACGCTATACCACCGGTTGGATATTTGAGCTCTCGACAGATTTAACGTGTGTCACTTCCCCTCACACAGTTCGACTTCAGTGATACTAGGCTCGAATTCATAACGCGCCTGCCAGGAGTTCGCTACCTTGACCACTAGGCTATCACGGCCACACTTTAAACGATGAAAAAATAATGTATAATAAAACTATAAAGCTATATTAGGGACTTCTACTCTCTAAATTTGCACGCATTTCCTCGGGAAACGAATTTTTAAAAATTTCATACTGTGTGTCATGCTGAATCATGCTGGTAGATCGGTTTGACATGCCTCAGCAAAATAGTTATCGAACCCGCTCTAGAGAGGTATGCAAATTCCTGCGATCTCGGTACTCAAAGAATGATCATAATTTCGTTTATAATCGTTTACTTTTACTTATTTTCTATTATTTATTCATTTTCTTCTGACTCAAAACTCAGATTGTGTATACCTTCACATTAGATCAGTGTTTCTAAAACTTTCAATACACGAGACCACCTATCATCATTTTCATCGCGCCCCCTCCATACAATAACAATGTATTAAATTCAATAACACTATACTTTGACACTAAAGCTACCATATACGACATTAATTTCTTGTGTGTCACCGACGTATATAAACATCTCGATCAGCCAAAGCATTAATTTTCTTGACGTATATATACGTCTTTCCGAAGAGCGATCTTTTTTAGGCATTGCTATCCATAAAATTATTCGGAATGCTTTGGAATGCAATAAAAGGACATTGACAGTGTTTGCGAAGGATTTACTTATTTCAGAGGATTTGCATATTTATACCTCCCCCCTCCCGAAAAAACATCAAAATACGCGTGCTTACGTAGAAAAGGGTAGCATTTGGGAGCGAATCACGTAACTTTAAATTGACAATTAAAGAATTAATTATAAACTGTACAAACTATCGAGATAAGTGTTAATACAAGCCCATGGAGTCGCTGATAATTATCAAACTTGTTCTCAACTTAGCATTCTTAAATTAATAATAAAATATACATTATACAGTGCTGATACTTTTATAAGTGTATTATATCAGTGTAAATGTGTGTATTCTATATTTTATTATATCAGAAAATTTTTTTTTTTGTTTACTTTCAGTAAATTAATAATTTTTTAAATAAACTTTTGTTTTCGACTTCAATATGCTCGCGCCCCCCTCGTAGAGTTATTACGCCTCCAAATTGAGAGCGCGCCCCACAGTTTGAGAAACGCTGCATTAGATCTTGGGAAATAGACATCAATTTTCCACAAACACGATACAAAACATTAAAAACTACAGGTGTTGCTTTTTTGGGCTTCTGGACTGTGAGAACATTCCTCAATCCCATATCTGGACAAGTCTTCGATGAGGGGCATGACGAGAGTGGAGTTTTGGATTCTGCTAGGGGGCATGGCGACGATTGGATGATCGATGGGATCCGGGAGGCGTGGCTTCGGTGCTTCGTCTGGATGATGAATTTAGAAAAGTTTTTGATTTGGCTCAGAACTTAGTGACTGCTCTCTAATTGGTTGCTAGTTACAGTGAACAGTGACTCCAATTGGTTGCCCTGGAGGCTGGGATTTAAGAAATGGGGAGGCGCAAGTCCAGTGGGGAAGGCAAGAGAGAAATAATGACAAAAATATTTAAGGGGATTTGGCACCCTTTGAGCAAACTTCTTTATTTATATATTTTAAAATTATATTTTAACATTTTATACAATGTTTCTATTCAAGAAAATCTTACCAGATGAAATATTTTATATATTATTCACACAATTTTAAAAATTTAAATTTTTTGAAGAAAATTGGGAAAATTTTAAAATCCTACTCCTTTTGTAAAAATTAATTTTTTGACCTGAAATTTTTTTATAATATTCTTATGGATGTTCTTAACAACTTTAGCGATCGATTTTTGAATAACTTCATTTGTTTTTGAGAAAAAAAATAAAATGTAGATATAAAGAGGCTAAAAATCAACGAAAAAGCCAACATGTCTTACATTTTATTTTTTTTTAAAAAAGTATTCAGTTTATAGCAAAACGGATCCTTAATTTTATTACATGCTTTTTTTTAACACGCAGGAAAAAATTGCAGTGATTGGTAAATAATTGTCGAAGGAGTAGCGTTTTGAATGCACTAAGGTTTCAAAAAACACAAACTGAGAAAAACCACTTTAAAGTTTATAATTCTGAAAAAATAATTATTATAAGCTTAATTAAACTTCAAATACCACTTTAAGATATCACTTATACGTTTTTCTTTAAAATAATTGCATTTTCATATGTTTTCAACCCACACATTTTTATAAATGATCAACTTTTAGAGAGTACTAATTGTACAAGAAAACTCAAGAAAAACTTAAAATTTTTTTTTTTGTCACGACAGAAATTTTAGCTGTTTTTCTTCTTACAATATTAAAGTATTACATTTGTATGAAAAATATATCAGGAATAAGAACTGAGAAATTATAAAATTATTAATATAAAATGCCTTAATTTAAAAATTTTACATGCACACATTTCACAAGAAAGAAAAATTACATTATTGTATTGCCTCGGAAATATTCTGCTTTTAATACTAAACATTCTTTTTTATAGTTATTATTTCTATTTATAAAATATATTTTTTTTATCATAACGCTTTTTTTAGCTTTTTTTCTAAAAAGAGGGTGTGGCCGAATTGCCTAATTGTTTTCAAATTAAGTTTTCTTCAACTTCTAACTTTCCGACTTGCACAAATGATATATCAATCGAAAACAAAATAATGTAAAAAATAAGATTAATTAAAAATTAAAAAAAGCGATAGGTTGGTCTTTTTTGGGGTACCAAGTCCTCTTAAAGAAAGTAAAATTTTAGTAAAATGAGGTGCAGTAAAAATATTGTACAAAAAATTAAAGTTAAGGAGGATTGTACAAATCAAGAAGTATTCTTCTTGGTCTTTTAGAATTATAATTAGGAATGTATGGAATTAAATTTTGCATATTATAGTTGTTGGTTGCTGGCAGATCATCAAAAAAGTTAATTGCAATCTTCTTAATAAGGGCTTTAAAACTGGTAATTTGTAATGCTTTACGTATGTCATCATTGCGCATATATCTTGTGGCTTTGACAATCATACGTATTAAGGAATTTTGCAGAGTGTCTAAAATATTAATATTAGTTTCAGCGGCGTAACCCCATACTGGACATTAAAAAGTATAATTCGATCTCCCTAATATATACGATGTTGAATGTATATATATACATAAGAAATCCGAAAATTGAATGTAAAAAAATGTGTCATTACCAAATTTAAATTTTTTAAATTATTCAAGATAAAAAAAATTTAATCCAGTTAGGTGTTTCCAAATGATCTACTTATTTTAATTACTGATTTCATTAAAAGAAGTAATTTACATAGTAAAATGACATCCACAGTTAAATATCTAAATTACTTCTGCGTATGGTGCAGGTAAGAATTTTAAATTTTAAAATAACTCAAATTATAGGGAACTAGAGTTGTTGTAAATTAAATCAAATTAACACAAGAATAACCACTTATAATTGTGAATTGGTGTAAATAAATTCATCGAGTATTTAGCGAAAAACAGTTATTACATCTTCCATGTATACTAATTCGATGAAGGTTTCTCATAACGAAACCTGCTTTGGGACAATAAGAGTTTTCCTTTTTTCTTCGTTGATAAGATTATTTTTTATTGTAAAGGTTGTAAGCCTTTTTGTAACTCCACACAGTGGACACCAATCCGGGTATAAGCGGAATGTTAAGTCGGCGTATGTGGTACTGTCACTTATATATGCGGATTATATAACTTAATTTTAATACCAATTCCACGGAAGAATCATCGAGAGTTAGTTTGGAAGGAAGTTAAATTTATGAATGTGTTTAAAATGTTCCAATTAATTTGTCGATAAGAAAACATTGGTTGAGTTATCGCGAAAGTGTCTGTGACGTTTGAGATAAAATACATTAGCGTGATATTGATTAATTTGAATATTTAGTTTATTTATACGTCACAGCTATTATATACAGATTATACATTGAAGTTATTAAACTTATTAAAAGATGGTTAGAGTTCAAAACAATGGTTCATGAGAGTAGAGACCTTTTACCTGCGTCCACTCCCTTCGAAGTATTAAAGCATCTCTCCCCGTCTCTGCTTCGGGGATCAGGGGCTTGTGCCTCTTTTTAGCACCTCGTTACATCCTGCTAGTGGCAAGAAAAGAGTCGCTCGTGATGTCAAAGGTAGACGGACTATCCAAACTTGTACTACGCAACAATTCCAAGTTGCAAAGGGGGCCTTGAACGTTGGGTGATTATTTCCACAAAGAAGTCGGTAAGCAGGAAAACTTACACAGCTGTGGGAAGCGGAAAATTTACATTTACTATTCGTCAAAGGTGGTTTTTAATAAATCTTGGGATAACACATGGATATTTCTTTTGAACAGCTCAATAAAAACGTATGTATAGTATTTCAGGGACAGTATCAGATAATATTTATATTAGACCCATGTATCATGCAAATTTAAAACACAATGAAAGATCTCTATAACAGGGGTGTCCAACGGAAACGGCCTTGCAGGCCACTACGGGAAAATATTACAATCTCGCGGGCCGCACATAAAGATGTGTACATTTATATCAGATTTGGAAACAAAAAACGTATATTGGAGTGAAAATTTAAAACAAAATGAATTATTATCATTATTTTCATTATTTTTCATGTTTAAAGACGTAGATAATATAATAATGCTTATACAGTAAAATGATCAAATAATATTTAAAATATTACAGTTGCCATTTTCTTGTAAATTACGGAGTTCCTTTGAATTGATCTTTCGTTACTCATTCATGTAATTTGATTATGCTGACACATTCTCAAACGATTCAGATACATTGACTTTTATCTTAACCATACTGAATATTTTTTAAACTATAAAAAACTTCTCTGACTGCCTCCTGCTGTTTGGCCACTCCAAACAGAAAAAGAGGAGGAGATATAAAAGTCGCATACATAGATAATCATGAACCATCCATAGTAAAGGACGTTTCTGTTATCAAAAAGGATTTATTTTAAAACAAGAACAGTTAACAGGCAGATACATTGTAGATTTATATATATAAATTTCCCCTTAAATAAATTTCAAAATGGAAAAAACCTGATATTTAAAAAAAAATTTTAAAGTGTCGGTGGGCCGCAAATTTCGTATTGGCTCTGCGTGTTGCACACCCCTGCTCTAGAATATAAATGCAATGTTTGATGAATATCGTATGAAAAAAAACAATGTAAGTTAGAACCAAGATAATATACAAGAAATATTTTGTCCGTCTTTCATTTTAAGAGCTAAAATACCTTTCATAATGCAGAGAATCAGACTGAAAGTTATATATATATATATTCACACACATTTGAATTTCTTTGAATTACTGACCACGAAATGTGTCCGACTTATTGATACGGAACTAAAAGAGATCATTTAAATTTTATTAATTCTAACTCAGTCTGAAAATATCAGACTCCTTACAAAAAAAATATTTAAAAAATTATAATTACATTTAAAAAATTAAATTTATAACAAAAATAATATTAATATTTCCCTTTTTTTAATCATAAGAGTTTTTCCAACTACGTTCGGAACCGTGATTTAAAAAAAGCGCATTAATAGATATTTCCATGGTACTTAGTGTCATTTAGATTAGAGAATACATGTATAAAATTGTTTTAATGACATTATGAAAAAATAAATTATTTAGATGCAATATTTTGTCAAAAGATTAGCTCTTAGAATAAACTTTTTTCAAAACGTTCTTCTTTTATAAAAAATGCTTCTATAACAATAAAATTTCGTTTCAATAAAGTAAAAACTTATCCAGTGAGTCTGAGCAAAGTTTTTTGAAAAACTCTTATTATTTTCAGAGTTACTACAAATTGAAATAATTATCGGCGTTTTTTTCTTAAAATTTCTCCCCTCCGTTGTACTAAAATATGGATAAATCCACTTCTAGTTATGTTTCAAATATTCTAGTTCACACAGACTCTGTAGAGAGGACTAAAATATATATATATGTGCAAAATACTATTATAGAAGCCCTTTTCACAAAAGGAGAACGTATCGAAAATTGGTAATTCTATGTTAATTCCTGTCAAAAAATTTTATTTAAATAATTTTTTAATGTAATACTATTCTTAAAACAATGTTATACCCTTATTATAATCCAAGTGACCCTAATATCATAAATATTATTCATTTATACGCTGGCTAAACATTTGCTGTATAAACAAATAAGTTTGCAAATGTATTAGTCTCATTTAAATAAATTTAAATCTTATAGTATTTTTAAATTCTTACTATTAGCTCACACTCTATACATATTTGTTTATTTATATTTTTTTCGTGGAATTTTCAATCGTTAATAAAATTCATTTTAAAGAGCTCAATTGAGCTGAAATTTTATATACATGACTATTTTACATGACAATACAATAATTTAATTATAATTAATACAAATTAATTGATTAAAACTAATTATTTAAGGAATTACAAATATATCCACGTTTACATCATTTCTGGTGACTTAGGGACCATTTTTACGACTTGTGTCAAACTTTAAAAGGTTGTTTTTTTTCTCGTTTTAAACCATTCAGTTGAACTGAAATTTTATATACACGATCGTTTTGGATGACCAAACGATACTTTAATAATAATTAATAAAAATTAATTACCACTTAATGTTGTGATCTGTCATATGTATATACTTATTTCTATTAATTTTAACTATTAATAAAAAGTAGCAAAAATGATATTTTTCTTGGTTTTTTGATCTAAACATAATTATTTTATATTATTTTCATTTCAAGGACGTTTGGGTGTTTAAAATTAGGGTATGTAAGATTGGAATTCCGTTCTTAAACGATGTCTAATATCCTTTCAAATAATTCAGTTGTGTTTACTGTTGGATAGATACAACGTAATTCTTATAATGGTTGCATGTATTAAGCTATAATAACTAAACTTCCTTATTTTTGGGGAGAGGAGAGTCAAACTTAAATTTCTATTGTGTATTATTATTTTTGATTCCCTAATAATTATATCTCTGTAAGGCCGCATTCACACCAAGGCTGTCAGCGTCGAGCGTTAAGCGTGTAAACAATCAGAGGCTTCATCTCGGGCGAGATGAAGTCTCTGATTGGCTAGACGCTCGACGCTGACAACCTTGGTGTGAATGCAATCTAACCATCCTATTTATATGAACACCAATTTACATATAATTACGTACATATATGTTTATGGAAGTTAATATTACGTTATACAAAAAGATATTTCATCCTCTGGTGCTCTATGTTTTTTATTAGTTATAAGATTTAATGTATATAATATATATCTCTTTTAAATAATTCACAATGCATTGAAAAGGTAACTTCCATTACACTATTTTAATTATTTATCTTTCTTTATTTACATTTTTTTTCTCTCTCTCTCAACGCTAATTTTAATTATTCGATTTGAAATTTTTCGCGTCAAATAAACTAATAAATTTGGTTTATGCGTGCAGTGTGAACTGCTTGGTTCGCTTGAAGCTATTGAATTAATTAAAGATACATTTTAAATTTAAAAGATTAATTTTCAATTTGTAAAATAAATCAAATTAAAGAGAACATACTGTTTGCAAAACAAGCCGCATAAAAACAAAGAACTTTCATTTACAAACGTAAAATTGTACAAATCAATTGTTAAGGAAGTTTAAGCAGTACTTTTTTAGCATGCGTTACGTCCACTTCTGTACCCCAAAGATCTCTGCAGCCATGATTATATAAATAAATATTTTTAATAAAGCTTTCAATACATGTTTCCCGCTCCATCTGTGCGTTATGTTTTTAAAGATATTTTGAACATTTTTTCTTAAAAGTTTAATGATTACTATGTGTGTGTCGTTGAAGCTGATTTATTGAGTTTGCAGTTATAGAATCCTTAAACCACTAATTTGTCCTGGTGTAATAAGGTGATACAAATGAGGTGTCTGAAGGATTTTAATGTCTGCAAACTGACAAGATGTAATAAAGTAAAAATGCATAGCCATTCATCACTGCATGAGAGTATACATTATTATGAGTGCACCGTTGCTTATAACTGCAAAAGCCGTAAAAAATATAACAGATCATTAGTTATTTTAACTAGGTATTATGAAAACTAATTGAATAACTGATCGTAGAGTAAACATAATTGGTTCTTTATGATCCATCAGTAGTTATTATTTTAAAAGCTACAAAAAAAATTATTTTCGCAAGTCATGGCTTTTTAAAGTTTCTGCTTTTTATTTATTTTGTATGAAGAAAAATGAATCCCATCCACAAGTGAGCAAAGATGTGCGGACGAAGGAAGTACTAAAACAATGGTGTCATTTGTATAAAATGTCTGAAATTAAAACTATATAAAACAAGTAATGTAAAAAAAGTTTAAGTCAATTCCTACAGAATTTATTAGTCTTATTTTTAATTTATTTACTGTTATATATATATATATATATATATATATATATATATATATATATATATATGTAGGATGAGAGTGAACTAATAGTAGGAATTGAAGAATGTGCATGATTTGTCTGCATTATTGTAACAATGCACACTCGGTTTGGCTGAAATACACTGCTCAAAACAATTAGGGGAGCAAGCAAAAAAGTGAAGAAAACCGTGTGAGACAGCCACGTATTGGCATGCAATGCATAGTACACGCGTATCAATGCGCAATACAGAAAAAAGGCGTAAAAAAATTTGGAATTAAGCTTTAATTCTTTGAAAATATGGAAAAAACATGAAAAGATGATTTAGGGCAACAATTTGGTTACATGTAAACGATAAAAAAAAGGTACTGTTTAGACATGATGCATGAGTTTTAATAGGGCGTGTGGTCTCCTCGAACAGCTAAGACTGTTGCACACCTGTTTGCCATGGATGCGATGAAATTATCGATCAGACTTTGGGGAATACTGTTCCACTCCTCAAGAAGTGCAATCTCCAAGTCTCGGACAGTAGCAGGCGGCCTTGGTCGCGCAGCAATGCGTCGTCGGAGCATGTCCCAAACATGCTCGATTGGATTCAGGTCAGGAGAGCCCGCTGGCAATTCCATACGCTGTATTGTTTCAGTTTCAAGCATGTTCTCCACCAGACGAGCTCTATGCGGTCGGGCATTATCATCCTGGAACACAAAGGAATCTCCAATGGCTCCAGTGTAAGGGATGACATGAGGTCGAAATTTCTCGTCTGCATACCTTCGGCCAGTCAAAGTGCCATTCCGAATGATATGCAGGTCCGTACGTCCGCCTATGCTGATTCCACCCCATACCATCCAACCAGCTCTTCTGTATTGTGACCTTTCACGGACGAATGCGGGGTTATTTCGAGTGCCCCTGTCCCTTCCATACAAGAACACGTCGGGTGTCACATTCTAGACTAAATAGGGACTCGTCTGTAAACAGCACTTGGCTCCAATCATGTTGCTCCCAATCTCGATGTTCAGCAGCCCATCTTCTTCGAGCCGCACGGGGGCGTGGGGTCAACGGAATGCAGACCATTGGCCTACGTGCATAGAGCCCTCCCTCATGAAGCCGATTACATACTGTTTGGCTGGACACCCTTCGTCCTGTTGCCAAGAGCAACCGTCTTTGCAGCTGCGTAGCATTCTCTGTTCTGTTTCGACGGGCTATTAACTGTATATACCGGTCATCAGTTGATGTAGTGGCGCGTGGCCGACCCGCCCCTGGTCGACGTCTAACATTTCCTGTTTCTTGTAATCGATTCCACAGCCTTGCAACAACACTTCTGGCGACTCCAAAAGCGTCCGCGACACCACGTTGTGTTTGCCCGGATTCCAGTCTGCCTATAACACGCCATGCCATGGGGATTCAGGTAAATCACGTTGCTGAGACATTCTCAAGTAACCTTGTCTCAAAAAAAATACTGCGCAATCGAATTTCACAGTTACGGCAATAAAACAGACGTTTCTGCAACATCCCGATTTCTGCCCTTATCTCCTTTTTCTGGTTTTTGACGTCATGAACTTTGATTTGCATATAAAGTTTTCTTCTTCCGTTTCCTGGTAGGCTTTACATTATGGATAATTCATTTTATGTTACTTATTGGTATAAATCTTCGCTTACTTTTGTTAAAATCATGTGCTCCCCTAATTGTTTTGAGTGTACGACGCCAACTTTTGCCATTCTATTAACAGTTACATTGTTACAGCAATGAAATCGAATCTAAGTTGGTGTCAAAAACCGGTGCTTAATTTAATTTAAATTAAATTAATTCATTAATATTTGCAAAAACTGTACTAACATCAAATATCATCCGCAACAAGTTTAAAAAATGTATTTGAACTAGATTGGTTAAATAGAAAGTATTTTATTAACGATTGAAAATTTGAACAATATAAATACACTCTATAACAATACAAAAACGATGCACGAAGAAGGAAATGCCCGATTTGTAATGAAATTTCGTATGCAAAGACATTTGTACCGAACATTCAAATGATTAAAATTTGGTGTCCAGTGAATGAATAGCGGAAGCTACAGCGCATGTCTCAGCTTATGGTCAAAATTTCGGTTGCATTGCCATTTAGGATACCTGTTAATGACTAAAAAATTGCCTCGGCGAGGAATTCGAGCTCATTACAAGCCAATGACAGAGTTTGTGAGAGGTCGTATCATTGAACGGAAAGATGCAGGTGGAGCAAATCGGAGATCGATCTTCCTATGGGTTGAAGCGATGGGCAAATAGAAGATGCTTGTCAAAAATGGGTAGAAAGAGACACAGCGTTCAGCGTCATGATGGTAGCCATCGTCCTAGGGCCTCAGCAGATCGGGAGAACAGATTGATTGTCATATCAGCTATCAAAGCATCTAATTCATCGTTATCAATCATCAGACGTACGACACGCACACGAGTTTCCACCATGACCATTCGCAGACGC